>JABXNX010000681.1:0-14852 GCA_014843695.1 Archivesica marissinica
AAGCGACCATCAGACGTCATTAGACTGTGGTAAGCGACCATCAGACGTCATTAAACTGTGGTAAGCTACCATCAGACGTTATTAAACTGTCATCAGACGTCATTAAACTGTGGTAAGCTACCATCAGACGTTAATAAACTGTTGTAAGCGACCATCAGACATCAATAAACTGTGGTAAGCGACCATCAGACGTCATTAAACTGTGGTAAGCGACCATCAGACGTCATTAAACTGTGGTAAGCGACCATCAGACGTTATTCAACTGTGGTAAGCGACCATCAGACGTCATTAAACTGTGGTAAGCGACCATCAGACGTCATTAAACTGTGGTAAGCGACCATCAGACGTTATTAAACTGTGGTAAGCTACCATCAGACGTCATTAAACTGTGGTAAGCTACCATCAGACGTCATTAAACTGTGGTAAGCGACCATCAGACGTTATTCAACTGTGGTAAGCGACCATCAGACGTCATTAAACTGTGGTAAGCGACCATCAGACGTTATTAAACTGTTGTAAGCGACCATCAGACGTCATTAAACTGTGGTAAGCGACCATCAGACGTCATTAAACTGTGGTAAGCGACCATCAGACGTTATTCAACTGTCGTAAGCTACCATCAGACGTTATTAAACTGTGGTAAGCGACCATCAGACGTCATTAAACTGTGGTAAGCGACCATCAGACGTCATTAAACTGTGGTAAGCGACCATCAACTCATTAAACTGTGGTAAGCGACCATCAGACGTTATTCAACTGTGGTAAGCGACCATCAGACGTCATTAAACTGTGGTAAGCACCATAAGACGTTATTCAACTGTGGTAAGCGACCATCAGACGTCATTAAACTGTGGTAAGCGACCATCAGACGTTATTCAACTGTGGTAAGCGACCATCAGACGTTATTAGACTGTGGTAAGCGACCATCAGACGTTATTCAACTGTGGTAAGCGACCATCAGACGTCATTAAACTGTCGTAAGCGACCATCAGACGTTATTCAACTGTGGTAGGTTACCATCAGACGTTATTAAACTGTCGTAAGCGACCATCAGACGTTATTCAACTGTGGTAAGTTACCATCAGACGTCATTAACTGTCGTAAGCGACCATCAGACGTTATTCAACTGTGGTAAGCGACCATCAGACGTTATTAGACTGTCGTAAGCGACCATCAAACGTCATTAAACTGTGGTAAGCGACCATCATACGTTATTCAACTGTGGTAAGCGACCATCAGACGTCATTAGACTGTGGAAAGCTACCATCAGACGTCATTATACTGTGGTAAGCGACCATCAGACGTCATTAAACTGTGGTAAGCTACCATCAGACGTCATTAAACTGTGGTAAGCTACCATCAGACGTCATTAAACTGTGGTAGGCTACCATCAGACGTCATTAAACTATGGTAAGCGACCATCAGACGTTATTAAACTGTTGTAAGCTATCATCAGACGTCATTAAACTGTGGTAGGCTACCAGCAGACGTCATTAAACTGTGGTAAGCTACCATCAGACGTCATTAAACTGTGGTAAGCTACCATCAGACGTTATTAAACTGTCATCAGACGTCATTAAACTGTGGTAAGCTCCCATCAGACGTCATTAAACTGTTGTAAGCGACCATCAGACGTTATTCAACTGTTGTAAGCGACCATCAGACATCATTAAACTGTTGTAAGCGACACAACTTTAACTGTGTAAGCGACCATCAGACGTCATTAAACTGTGGTAAGCGACCATCAGACGTCATTAAACTGTGGTAAGCGACCATCAGACGTTATTCAACTGTGGTAAGCGACCATCAGACGTCATTACACTGTGGTAAGCGACCATCAGACGTCATTAAACTGTCGTAAGCGACCATCAGACGTTATTCAACTGTGGTAAGCGACCATCAGACGTCATTAAACTGTGGTAAGCGACCATCAGACGTTATTCAACTGTGGTAAGCGACCATCAGACGTTATTCAACTGTGGTAAGCGACCATCAGACGTCATTAAACTGTGGTAAGCGACCATCAGACGTTATTCAACTGTGGTAAGCGACCATCAGACGTCATTAAACTGTCGTAAGCTACCATCAGACGTTATTCAACTGTGGTAAGCGACCATCAGACGTCATTAAACTGTGGTAAGCGACCATCAGACGTTATTCAACTGTGGTAAGCGACCATCAGACGTCATTAAACTGTGGTAAGCGACCATCAGACGTTATTAAACTGTGGTAAGCTATCATCAGACGTCATTAAACTGTGGTAAGCTCCCATCAGACGTCATTAAACTGTTGTAAGCGACCATCAGACGTTATTCAACTGTTGTAAGCGACCATCAGACATCATTAAACTGTGGTAAGCGATCATCAGACGTCATTAAACTGTGGTAAGCGACCATCAGACGTCATTAAACTGTGGTAAGCGACCATCAGACGTTATTCAACTGTGGTAAGCGACCATCAGACGTTATTCAACTGTGGTAAGCGACCATCAGACGTCATTAAACTGTCGTAAGCGACCATCAGACGTTATTCAACTGTGGTAAGCGACCATCAGACGTCATTAAACTGTGGTAAGCGACCATCAGACGTTATTCAACTGTGGTAAGCGACCAGCAGACGTTATTAGACTGTGGTAAGCGACCATCAGACGTTATTCAACTGTGGTAAGCGACCATCAGACGTCATTAAACTGTCGTAAGCGACCATCAGACGTTATTCAACTGTGGTAGGTTACCATCAGATGTTATTAGACTGTCGTAAGCGACCATCAGACGTTATTCAACTGTGGTAAGCGACCATCAGACATCATTAAACTGTCGTAAGCGACCATCAGACGTTATTAGACTGTCGAAAGCGACCATCAAACGTCATTAAACTGTGGTATGCGACCATCATACGTTATTCAACTGTGGTAAGCGACCATCAGACGTCATTAGACTGTGGAAAGCTACCATCAGACGTCATTATACTGTGGTAAGCGACCATCAGACGTCATTAAACTGTGGTAAGCTACCATCAGACGTCATTAAACTATGGTAAGCGACCATCAGACGTTATTAAACTGTTGTAAGCTATCATCAGACGTCATTAAACTGTGGTAGGCTACCAGCAGACGTCATTAAACTGTGGTAAGCTACCATCAGACGTCATTAAACTGTGGTAAGCTACCATCAGACGTTATTAAACTGTCATCAGACGTCATTAAACAGTGGTAAGCTCCCATCAGACGTCATTAAACTGTTGTAAGCGACCATCAGACGTTATTCAACTGTTGTAAGCGACCATCAGACATCATTAAACTGTGGTAAGCGACCATCAGACGTCATTAAACTGTGGTAAGCGACGATCAGACGTCATTAAACTGTGGTAAGCGACCATCAGACGGTATTCAACTGTGGTAAGCGACCATCAGACGTTATTCAACTGTCGTAAGCGACCATCAGACGTCATTACACTGTGGTAAGCGACCATCAGACGTCATTAAACTGTCGTAAGCTACCATCAGACGTTATTCAACTGTGGTAAGCGACCATCAGACGTCATTAAACTGTGGTAAGCGACCATCAGACGTTATTCAACTGTGGTAAGCGACCATCAGACGTCATTAAACTGTGGTAAGCGACTATCAGACGTCATTAAACTGTCGTAAGCGACCATCAGACGTCATTAAGCTGTGGTAAGCTACCATCAGACGTTATTCAACTGTGGTAAGCGACCATCAGACGTCATTAAACTGTGGTAAGCGACCATCAGACGTTATTCAACTGTGGTAAGCGACCATCAGACGTCATTAAACTGTCGTAAGCGACCATCAGACGTTATTCAACTGTGGTAAGCGACCATCAGACGTCATTAAACTGTGGTAAGCGACCATCAGACGTCATTAAACTGTCGTAAGCGACCATCAGACGTTATTCAACTATGGTAGGTTACCATCAGACGTTATTAGACTGTCGTAAGCGACCATCAGACGTTATTCAACTGTGGTAAGCGACCATCAGACGTCATTAAACTGTCGTAAGCGACCATCAAACGTTATTCAACTGTGGTAAGCGACCATCAGACGTTATTAGACTGTCGTAATCGACCATCAAACGTCATTAAACTGTGGTAAGCGACCATCATACGTTATTCAACTGTGGTAAGCGACCATCAGACGTCATTAGACTGTGGAAAGCTACCATCAGACGTCATTAGTATGTGGTAAGCGACCATCAGACGTTATTAAACTGTGGTAAACTACCATCAGACGTCATTAGACTGTGGTAAGCTACCATCAGACGTCATTAATCTGTGGTAAGCTACAATCAGACGTCATTAAACTGTGGTAAGCGACCATCAGACGTTATTAAACTGTTGTAAGCTATCATCAGACGTCATTAAACTGTGGTAAGCTCCCATCAGACGTCATTAAACTGTTGTAAGCGACCATCAGACGTTATTCAACTGTTGTATGCGACCATAAGACATCATTAAACTGTGGTAAGCGATCATCAGACGTCAATAAACTGTGGTAAGCGACCATCAGACGTCATTAAACTGTGGTAAGCGACCATCAGACGTTATTCAACTGTGGTAAGCGACAATCAGACGTTATTCACCTGTGGTAAGCGACCATCAGACGTCATTAAACTGTCGTAAGCGACCATCATACGTTATTCAACTGTGGTAAGCGACCATCAGACGTCATTAAACTGTGGTAAGCGATCATCAGACGTTATTCAACTGTGGTAAGCTATCATCAGACGTTATTAGACTGTGGTAAGCGACCATCAGACGTCATTAAGCTGTTGTAAGCGACCATAAACATCATTAAACTGTGGTAAGCGACCATCAGACGTTATTCATCTGTGGTAAGCGACCATCAGACGTTATTCAACTGTGGTAAGCGACCATCAGACGTCATTACACTATGGTAAGCGACCATCAGACGTTATTCAACTGTTGTAAGCGACCATCAGACGTCAATAAACTGTTGTAAGCGACCATCAGACGTCATTAAACTGTGGTAAGTGACCATCAGACGTTATTAGACTGTTGTAAGCTACCATCAGACGTATTAAACTGTGGTAAGCGACCATCAGACGTCATTAAACTGTGGTAAGCTACCATCAAACGTCATTAAACTGTGGTAAGCGACCATCAGACGTTATTCAACTGTGGTAAGCGACCATCAGACGTCATTAGACTGTGGTAAGCGACCATCAGACGTCATTAAACTGTGGTAAGCGACCATCAGACGTCATTAAACTGTCGTAAGCGACCATCAGACGTTATTCAACTGTGGTAAGCTACCATCAGACGTTATTAGACTGTCGTAAGCGACCATCAGACGTTATTCAACTGTGGTAAGCGACCATCAGACGTCATTAAACTGTCGTAAGCGACCATCAAACGTTATTCAACTGTGGTAAGCGACCATCAGACGTTATTAGACTGTCGTAAGCGACCATCAAACGTCATTAAACTGTGGTAAGCGACCATCATACGTTATTCAACTGTGGTAAGCGACCATCAGACGTCATTAGACTGTGGAAAGCTACCATCAGACGTCATTAATATGTGGTAAGCGACCATCAGACGTTATTAAACTGTGGTAAGCTACCATCAGACGTCATTAGACTGTGGTAAGCTACCATCAGACGTCATTAAACTGTGGTAAGCTACCATCAGACGTCATTAAACTGTGGTAAGCGACCATCAGACGTTATTAAACTGTTGTAAGCTATCATCAGACGTCATTAAACTGTGGTAAGCTCCCATCAGACGTCATTAAACTGTTGTAAGCGACCATCAGACGTTATTCAACTGTTGTATGCGACCATAAGACATCATTAAACTGTGGTAAGCGATCATCAGACGTCAATAAACTGTGGTAAGCGACCATCAGACGTCATTAAACTGTGGTAAGCGACCATCAGACGTTATTCAACTGTGGTAAGCGACAATCAGACGTTATTCACCTGTGGTAAGCGACCATCAGACGTCATTAAACTGTCGTAAGCGACCATCATACGTTATTCAACTGTGGTAAGCGACCATCAGACGTCATTAAACTGTGGTAAGCGATCATCAGACGTTATTCAACTGTGGTAAGCTATCATCAGACGTTATTAGACTGTGGTAAGCGACCATCAGACGTCATTAAGCTGTTGTAAGCGACCATAAACATCATTAAACTGTGGTAAGCGACCATCAGACGTTATTCATCTGTGGTAAGCGACCATCAGACGTTATTCAACTGTGGTAAGCGACCATCAGACGTCATTACACTATGGTAAGCGACCATCAGACGTTATTAAACTGTTGTAAGCGACCATCAGACGTCAATAAATTGTTGTAAGCGACCATCAGACGTCATTGAACTGTGGTAAGTGACCATCAGACGTTATTAGACTGTTGTAAGCTACCATCAGACGTTATTAGACTGTGGTAAGCGACCATCAGACGTAATTAGACTGTGGTAAGCTACCATCAGACGTTATTAAACTGTCATCAGACGTCATTAAACTGTGGTAAGCTCCCATCAAACGTTAATAAACTGTTGTAAGCTACCATCAGACATCAATAAACTGTGGTAAGCGATCATCAGACGTCATTAAACTGTGGTAAGCGACGATCAGACGTCATTAAACTGTGGTAAGCGACCATCAGACGTTATTCAACTGTGGTAAGCGACCATCAGACGTCATTAGACTGTGGAAAGCTACAATCAGACGTCATTATACTGTGGTAAGCGACCATCAAACGTTATTAAACTGTGGTAAGCTACCATCAGACGTCATTAGACTGTGGTAAGCGACCATCAGACGTTATTCAACTGTGGTAAGCGACCATCAGACGTTATTCAACTGTGGTAAGCGACCATCAGACGTCATTACACTGTGCTAAGCGACCATCAGACGTTATTAAACTGTTGTAAGCGACCATCAGACGTCAATAAACTGTTGTAAGCGACCATCAGACGTCATTGAACTGTGGTAAGCGACCATCAGACGTTATTAGACTGTTGTAAGCTACCATCAGACGTTATTAGACTGTGGTAAGCGACCATCAGACGTCATTAGACTGTGGTATGCTACCATCAGACGTCATTAAACTGTGGTAAGCTACCATCATACTTCATTAAACTGTGGTAAGCCATCATCAGACGTTATTCAACTGTGGTAAGCGACCATCAGATGTCATTAAACTGTGGTAAGCTATCATAAGACGTTATTCAACTGTGGTAAGCGACCATCAGACGTCATTAAACTGTGGTAAGCGACCATCAGACGTTATTCAACTGTGGTATGCGACCATCAGACGTTATTAGACTGTCGTAAGCGACCATCAAACGTTATTCAACTGTGGTAAACGACCATCAGACGTCATGAAACTGTCGTAAGCGACAATCAGACGTTATTCAACTGTGGTAGGTTACCATCAGACGTTATTAGACTGTCGTAAGCGACCATCAGACGTTATTCAACTGTGGTAGGTTACCATCAGACGTTATTAGACTGTCGTAAGCGACCATCAGACGTTATTCAACTGTCGTAAGCGACCATCAGACGTTATTAGACTGTCGTAAGCGACCATCAAACGTCATTAAACTGTGGTATGCGACCATCATACGTTATTCAACTGTGGTAAGCGACCATCAGACGTCATTGGACTGTGGAAAGCTACCATCAGACGTCATTATACTGTGGTAAGCGACCATCAGACGTTATTAGACTGTGGTAAGCTACCATCAGACATCATTAAACTGTGGTAAGCTACCATCAGACGTCATTAAACTGTGGTAGGCTACTATCAGACGTCATTAAACTATGGTAAGCGACCATCAGACGTTATTAAACTGTTGTAAGCTATCATCAGACGTCATTAAACTGGGTTAGGCTACCATCAGACGTCATTAAACTGTGGTAAGCTACCATCAGACGTCGTTAAACTGTGGTAAGCTACCATCAGACGTTATTAAACTGTCATCAGACGTCATTAAACTGTGGTAAGCTCCCATCAGACGTCATTAAACTGTTGTAAGCGACCATCAGACGTTATTCAACTGTTGTATGCGACCATCAGACATCATTAAACTGTTGTAAGCGACGATCAGACGTCATTAAACTGTGGTAAGCGACCATCAGACGGTATTCAACTGTGGTAAGCGACCATCAGATGTTATTCAACTGTCGTAAGCGACCATCAGACGTCATTACACTGTGGTAAGCGACCATCAGACGTCATTAAACTGTCGTAAGCTACCATCAGACGTTATTCAACTGTGGTAAGCGACCATCAGACGTCATTAAACTGTGGTAAGCGACCATCAGACGTTATTCAACTGAGGTAAGCGACCATCAGACGTCATTAAACTGTGGTAAGCGACCATCAGACGTCATTAAAATGTGGTAAGCTACCATCAGACGTTATTCAACTGTGGTAAGCGACCATCAGACGTCATTAAACTGTCGTAAGCGACCACCAGACGTTATTCAACTGTGGTAAGCGACCATCAGACGTCATTAATCTGTGGTTAGCGACCATCAGACGTTATTCAACTGTGGTAAGCGACCATCAGACGTTATTCAACTGTGGTAAGCGACCATCAGACGTCATTAAACTGTCGTACGCGACCATCAGACGTTATTCAACTGTGGTAGGTTACCATCAGACGTTAATAGACTGTCGTAAGCGACCATCAGACGTTATTCAACTGTGGTAAGCGACCATCAGACGTCATTAAACTGTGGTAAGCGACCATCAGACGTTATTCAACTGTGGTAAGCGACCATCAGATGTCATTAAACTGTGGTAAGCTATCATCAGACGTTATTCAACTGTGGTAGGCGACCATCAGACGTCATTAAACTGTGGTAAGCGACCATCAAACGTTATTCAACTGTGGTAAACGACCATCAGACGTTATTAAACTGTTGTAAGCGACCATCAGACGTCATTAAACTGTTGTAAGCGACCATCAGACGTCATTAAACTGTGGTAAGCGACCATCAGACGTTATTAGATTGTCGTAAGCTATCATCAGGCGTCAGTAAACTGTTGTAAGCGACCATCAGACGTCATTAAACTGTGGTAAGCGACCATCAGACGTTATTAGACTGTGGTAAGCGACCATCAAACGTTATTCAACTGTGGTAAGCGACCATCAGACGTCATTAAACTGTCGTAAGCGACCATCAGACGTTATTCAACTGTGGTAGGTTACCATCAGAGGTTATTAGACTGTCGTAAGCGACCATCAGACGTTATTCAACTGTGGTAAGCGACCATCAGACGTCATTAAACTGTCGTAAGCGACCATCAGACGTTATTCAACTGTGGTAAGCGACCATCAGACGTTATTAGACTGTCGTAAGCGACCATCAAACGTCATTAAACTGTGGTAAGCGACCATCATACGTTATTCAACTGTGGTAAGCGACCATCAGACGTCATTAGACTGTGGAAAGCTACCATCAGACGTCATTATTCTGTGGTAAGCGACCATCAGACGTCATTAAACTGTGGTAAGCTACCATCAGACGTCATTAAACTGTGGTAGGCTACTATCAGACGTCATTAAACTATGGTAAGCAACCATCAGACGTCATTAAACTGTGGTAAGCTACCATCAGACGTTATTAAACTGTCATCAGACGTCATTAAACTGTGGTAAGCTCACATCAGACGTCATTAAACTGTTGTAAGCGACCATCAGACGTTATTCAACTGTTGTAAGCGACCATCAGACATCATTAAACTGTGGTAAGCGATCATCAGACGTCATTAAACTGTGGTAAGCGACCATCAGACGTCATTAAACTGTGGTAAGCGACCATCCGACGTTATTCAACTGTGGTAAGCGACCATCAGACGTTATTCACCTGTGGTAAGCGACCAACAGACGTCATTAAACTGTCGTAAGCGACCATCAGACGTTATTCAACAGTGGTAAGCGACCATCAGACGTCATTAAACTGTGGTAAGCGATCATCAGACGTTATTCAACTGTGGTAAGCTATCATCAGACGTTATTAGACTGTGGTAAGCGACCATCAGACGTCATTAGACTGTGGTAAGCGACCATCAGACGTTATTCAACTGTGGTAAACGACCATCAGACGTTATTAAACTGTTGTAAACGACCATCAGACGTTATTAAACTGTTGTGACCATCAGACGTCATTAAATGTGGTAAGCGACCATCAGACGTCATTAAACTGTGGTAAGCTATCATCAGACGTTCTTCAACTGTGGTAAGCGACCATCAGATGTCATTAAACTGTGATAAGCTATCATCAGACGTTATTCAACTGTGGTAAGCGACCATCAGACGTCATTAAACTGTCGTAAGCGACCATCAGACGTTATTCAACTGTGGTAGGTTACCATCAGAGGTTATTAGACTGTCGTAAGCGACCATCAGACGTTATTCAACTGTGGTAAGCGACCATCAGACGTCATTAAACTGTCGTAAGCGACCATCAGACGTTATTCAACTGTGGTAAAAGACCATCAGACGTTATTAAACTGTCGTAAGCGACCATCAAACGTCATTAAACTGTTGTAAGCGACCATCAGACGTCATTAAACTGTGGTAAGCTACCATCAGACGTCATTAAACTGTGGTAAGCGACCATCAGACGTCATTAAACTGTGGTAAGCTACCATCAGACGTTATTAAACTGTGGTAAGCTACCATCAGACGTCATTAAACTGTGGTAAGCTACCATCAGACGTCATTAAACTGTGGTAAGTTACCATCAGACGTCATTAAACTGTGGTAAGCGACCATCAGACGTCATTAAACTGTGGTAAGCGACCATCAGACGTCATTAAACTGTTGTAAGCGACAATCAGACGTCATTAAACTGTTGTAAGCGACCATCAGACATCATTAAACTGTGGTAAGCGACCATCAGACGTCATTAAACTGTGGTAAGCTACCATCAGACGTCATTAAACTGTGGTAAGCGACCATCAGACGTCATTAAACTGTGGTAAGCGACCATCAGACGTCATTAAACTGTGGTAAGCTATCATCAGACGTTATTCAACTGTGGTAAGCGACCATCAGAGGTCATTAAACTGTTGTAAGCGACCATCAGACATCATTAAACTGTGGTAAGCGACCATCAGACGTCATTAAACTGTGGTAAGTGACCATCAGACGTCATTAAACTGTGGTAAGCGACCATCAGACGTCATTAAACTGTGATAAGCGACCATCAGACGTTATTCAACTGTGGTAAGCGACCATCATACGTCATTACACTGTGGTAAGCGACCATTAGACGATATTAAACTGTTGTAGGCGACCATCAGACGTCATTAAACTGTTGTAAGCGACCATCAGACGTCATTGAACTGTGGTAAGCGACCATCAGACGTTATTAGACTGTTGTAAGCTACCATCACACGTTATTAGACTGTGGTAAGCGACCACCAGACGTCATTAGAGTGTGGTAGGCTACCATCAGACGTCATTAAGCTGTGGTAAGCTACCATCAGACGTCATTAAACTGTGGTAAGAGACCATCAGACGTCATTAAACTGTCTTAAGCGACCATCAGACGTTATTCAACTGTGGTAGGTTACCATTAGACGTTATTAGACTGTCGTAAGCGACCATCAGACGTTATTCAACTATGGTAAGCGACCATCAGACGTTATACAACCGTGATAAGCGACCATCAGACGTCATTAAACTGTGGTAAGCGACCATCAGACGTTATTCAACTGTGGTAAACGACCATCAGACGTTATTAAACTGTTGTAAGCGACCATCAGACGTCATTAAACTGTTGTAAGCGACCATCAGACGTCATTAAACTGTGGTAAGCTATCATCAGACGTTCTTCAACTGTGGTAAGCGACCATCAGATGTAATTAAACTGTGGTAAGCTATCATCAGACGTTATTCAACAGTGGTAAGCGACCATCAGACGTCATTAAACTGTCGTAAGCGACCATCAGACGTTATTCAACTGTGGTAGGTTACCATCAGAGGTTATTAGACTGTCGTAAGCGACCATCAGACGTTATTCAACTGTGGTAAGCGACCATCAGACGTCATTAAACTGTTGTAAGCGACAATCAGACATCATTAAACTGTTGTAAGCGACCATCAGACGTCATTAAACTGTGGTAAGCGACCATCAGACGTCATTAAACTGTGGTAAGCTATCATCAGACGTTCTTCAACTGTGGTAAGCGACCATCAGATGTCATTAAACTGTGGTAAGCGACCATCAGACGTCATTAAACTGTGGTAAGCTATCATCAGACGTTATTCAACTGTGGTAAGCGACCATCAGAGGTCATTAAACTGTTGTAAGCGACCATCAGACATCATTAAACTGTGGTAAGCGACCATCAGACGTCATTAAACTGTGGTAAGTGACCATCAGACGTCATTAAACTGTGGTAAGCGACCATCAGACGTCATTAAACTGTGATAAGCGAGCATCAGACGTTATTCAACTGTGGTAAGCGACCATCAGACGTTATTCAACTGTGGTAAGCGACCATCAGACGTCATTACACTGTGGTAAGCGACCATCAGACGTTATTAAACTGTTGTAGGCGACCATCAGACGTCATTAAACTGTTGTAAGCGACCATCAGACGTCATTGAACTGTGGTAAGCGACCATCAGACGTTATTAGACTGTTGTAAGCTACCATCAGACGTTATTAGACTGTGGTAAGCGACCATCAGACGTCATTAGAGTGTGGTAAGCTACCATCAGACGTCATTAAGCTGTGGTAAGCTACCATCAGACGTCATTAAACTGTGGTAAGAGACCATCAGACGTCATTAAACTGTCTTAAGCTACCATCAGACGTTATTCAACTGTGGTAGGTTACCATCAGACGTTATTAGACTGTCATAAGCGACCATCAGACGTTATTCAACTATGGTAAGCGACCATCAGACGTTATACAACCGTGGTAAGCGACCATCAGACGTCATTAAACTGTGGTAAGCGACCATCAGACGTTATTCAACTGTGGTAAACGACCATCAGACGTTATTAAACTGTTGTAAGCGACCATCAGACGTCATTAAACTGTTGTAAGCGACCATCAGACGTCATTAAACTGTGGTAAGCTATCATCAGACGTTCTTCAACTGTGGTAAGCGACCATCAGATGTCATTAAACTGTGGTAAGCTATCATCAGACGTTATTCAACTGTGGTAAGCGACCATCAGACGTCATTAAACTGTCGTAAGCGACCATCAGACGTTATTCAACTGTGGTAGGTTACCATCAGAGGTTATTAGACTGTCGTAAGCGACCATCAGACGTTATTCAACTGTGGTAAGCGACCATCAGACGTCATTAAACTGTGGTAAGCGACCATCAGACGTTATTCAACTGTGGTAAACGACCATCAGACGTTATTAAACTGTTGTAAGCGACCATCTGACGTCATTAAACTGTTGTAAGCGACCATCAGACGTCATTAAACTGTGGTAAGCGACCATCAGACGTTATTAGATTGTCGTAAGCTATCATCAGGCGTCAGTAAACTGTTGTAAGCGACCCTCAGACGTCATTAATCTGTGGTAAGCGACCATCAGACGTCATTAAACTGTGGTAAGCTATCATCAGACGTTATTCAACTGTGGTAAGCGACCATCAGATGTCATTAAACTGTGGTAAGCTATCATCAGACGTTATTCAACTGTGGTAAGCGACCATCAGACGTGATTAAACTGTGGTAAGCGACCATCAGACGTCATTAAACTGTGGTAAGCTATCATCAGACGTTATTCAACTGTGGTAAGCGACCATCAGAGGTCATTAAACTGTTGTAAGCGACCATCAGACATCATTAAACTGTGGTAAGCGACCATCAGACGTCATTAAACTGTAGTAAGCGACCATCAGACGTCATTAAACTGTGCTAAGCGACCATCAGACGTTATTCAACTGTGGTAAGTGACCATCAGACGTTATTCAACTTTGGTAAGCGACCATCAGACGTTATTAGACTGTCGTAAGCGACCATCAAACGTCATTAAACTGTGGTAAGCTATCATCAGACGTTAATCAACTGTTGTAAGCGACCATCACACGTCATTAAACTGTGGTAAGCTCCAATCAGACGTCATTAAACTGTTGTAAGCGACCATCAGACGTTATTCAACTGTTGTAAGCGACCATCATACATCATTAAACTGTGGTAAGCGACCATCAGACGTCATTAAACTGTGGTAAGCGACCATCAGACGTCATTAAACTGTCGTAAGCGACCATCAGACGTTATTCAACAGTGGTAAGCGACCATTAGACGTCATTAAACTGTGGTAAGCGACCATCAGACGTTATTCAACTTTGGTAAGCGACCATCAGACGTTATTAGACTGTCGTAAGCGACCATCAAACGTCATTAAACTGTGGTAAGCGACCATCAGACGTTATTCAACTGTGGTAAGCGACCATCAGATGTCATTAAACTGTGATAAGCTATCATCAGACGTTATTCAACTGTGGTAAGCGACCACCAGATGTCATTAAACTGTGGTAAGCTATCATCAGACGTTATTCAACTGTGGTAAGCGACCATCAGACGTCATTAAACTGTGGTAAGCGACCATCAGACGTTATTCGATTGTCGTAAGCTATCATCAGGCGTCAGTAAACTGTGGTAAGCGATCATCAGACGTCATTAAACTGTGGTAAGCTACCATCAGACGTTATTCAACTGTGGTAAGCGACCATCACACGTCATTAATCTGTGGTAAGCTCCCATCAGACGTCATTAAACTGTTGTAAGCGACCATCAGACGTTATTCAACTGTTGTAAGCGACCATCAGACATCATTAAACTGTGGTAAGCGACCATCAGACGTCATT
>JABXNX010000033.1:0-32245 GCA_014843695.1 Archivesica marissinica
CATCACATAAACCACATACATCACATACATCACATACCTCACATACATCACATACATACACCACATACATCACATAAACCACATACACCACATACCTCACATACATCACATACATCACATACATCACATACATCACATACACATACATCACATACATCACATACATCACATACATATACATCACATACATACATCACATACACATACATCACATACATCACATATATCACATACATCACATACACCGCATACATCAAATACATCACATACATCACATACATCACATCACATAGATCACATACACCACATACATCACATACATCACATACATCACATACATCACATACATCACATACATACCTCACATACATCACATACATCACATACATCACATACATCACATATATCACATAAACCACATAAACCACATACACCACATACCTCACATACATCACATACACCACATACATCACATACCTCACATACATCACATACATCACATACATCACATACATCACATACCCCACATACCTCACATACATCACATACATCACATACACCACATACATCACATACACCACATACATCACATACACCACATACATCACATACAACACCACATACATCACATACATCACATACATCACATACATTACATACATCACATACATCACATACATCACATACCACATACATCACACACACATACATCACATACACCACATATACCACATATAGCACATACATCACATACATCACATACACCACATACATCACATACATCACATACACCACATATACCACATACATCACATACACATATATCACATACATCACATACACATACATCACATACATCACATACATCACATACACCACATACACATACATCACATGCACCACATACACATACATCACATACATACCTCACATACCCACATACCTCACATACATCACATACATCACATACATACATACACATACATCACATACATCACATACACATACATCACATACAACACCACATACATCACATACACATACATCACATATATCACATACATCACATACATCACATACATCACATACATCACATACATCACATACACATACATCACATACATCACACACATCACATACATCACATACATCACATACATCATACATCACATACATCACATACATCACATCACATACATCACATACATCACATACATCACATACATCACATACAACACATACATCACATACATCATACATCACATACATCACATACAACACATACATCACATACACATACATCACATACATCACATACATCACATACATCCACATACATCACATACATCACATACATCACATCACATACATCACATACACTCACATACATCACATACATCACATACATCACCTCACATACATTACATACAACATCACATACATCACATACTTCACATACAACACATACAACACAAACATCACATCACATACATTACATACAACATCACATACATCACATACGTCACATACATCACATACACCACATCACATACATCACATCACATACATTACATACAACACATACATCACATACATCACATACAACACATACATCACATACATCACATCACATACAACACATACATCACATACATCACATCACATACATCACATACATCACATGCATCACATCACATACATCACATCACATACATCTCATACACACATACACCACATACATCACATATTTCACATACATCACATACACCACATACATCATATACATCACATACACCACATACACCACATACATCACATACATCACATCACATACATCACATACATTACATACACCACATACATCACATACATCACATCACATACATCACATACATCACATCACATACATCACATACACCACATACATCACATACCTCACATACATCACATACATCACATACATCACATACATCACATACATCACATACACATACATCACATACATCACATACATCACATACATCACATACATACACCACATACATCACATACACCACATACATCACATACATCACATACATCACATATATCACATACATCACATACACCGCATACATCAAATACATCACATACATCACATACATCACATCACATAGATCACATACACCACATACATCACATACATCACATACATCACATACATCACATACATCACATACACATACATCACATACATCACATACATACATCACATACACCACACACATCACATACATCACACACATCATACACATACATCACATACATACCTCACATACCTCACATACATCACATACATCACATACATCACATACATCACATACATACCTCACATCCATCACATCCATCACATACATCACATATATCACATAAACCACATAAACCACATACACCACATACCTCACATACATCACATACACCACATACATCACATACCTCACATACATCACATACATCACATACATCACATACATCACATACATCACATACCCCACATACCTCACATACATCACATACATCACATACACCACATACATCACATACACCACATACATCACATACAACACCACATACATCACATACATCACATACATCACATACATTACATACATCACATACATCACATACATCACATACCACATACATCACACACACATACATCACATACACCACATATACCACATATAGCACATACATCACATACATCACATACACCACATACATCACATACATCACATACACCACATATACCACATACATCACATACACATATATCACATACATCACATACACATACATCACATACATCACATACATCACATACACCACATACACATACATCACATGCACCACATACACATACATCACATACATACCTCACATACCTCACATACCTCACATACATCACATACATCACATACATCACATACACATACATCACATACATCACATACATCACATACATACACCACATACATCACATACACATACACCACATATATCACATACATCACATACATCACATACATCACATCACATACATCACATACATCACATACACCACATACATCACATACATCACATCACATCACATACATCACATACAACACATACCTCACATACATCACATCACATACACCACATACATCACATACATCACATCACATACATTACATACAACACACACATCACATACATCACATACATCACATACAACACATACAACACATACATCACATACATAACATACATCACATACCTCACATACATCACATACATCACATCACATACATTACATACAACATCACATACATCACATACATCACATACATCACATACATCACCTCACATACATTACATACAACATCACATACATCACATACTTCACATACAACACATACAACACAAACATCACATCACATACATTACATACAACATCACATACATCACATACGTCACATACATCACATACACCACATCACATACATCACATCACATACATTACATACAACACATACATCACATACATCACATACAACACATACATCACATACATCACATCACATACAACACATACATCACATACATCACATCACATACATCACATACATCACATGCATCACATCACATACATCACATCACATACATCTCATACACACATACACCACATACATCACATATTTCACATACATCACATACACCACATACATCATATACATCACATACACCACATACACCACATACATCACATACATCACATCACATACATCACATACATTACATACACCACATACATC
This sequence comes from Archivesica marissinica, assembly GCA_014843695.1. Classification (NCBI taxonomy): domain Eukaryota; kingdom Metazoa; phylum Mollusca; class Bivalvia; order Venerida; family Vesicomyidae; genus Archivesica; species Archivesica marissinica. The sequence goes on from JABXNX010000033.1 coordinate 3,837, forward strand.
ACATACATCACATCACATACATCACATACATCACATCACATACATCACATACACCACATACATCACATACCTCACATACATCACATACATCACATACATCACATACATCACATACACATACATCACATACATCACATACATCACATACATACACCACATACATCACATACACCACATACATCACATACATCACATACATCACATACACCACATACATCACATACATCACATACATCACATACATCACATACATCACATATCCCACATACCTCACATACATCACATACATCACATACACCACATACATCACATACACCACATACATCACATACAACACCACATACATCACATACATCACATACATCACATACATCACATACATTACATACATCACATACATCACATACACCACATACATCACACACACATACATCACATACACCACATATACCACATACATCACATACATCACATACATCACATGCACCACATACACATACATCACATACATACCTCACATACCTCACATACCTCACATACATCACATACATCACATATATCACATACATCACATACACATACATCACATACATCACATACATCACATACATCACATACATACACATACATCACATACATCACATACACATACACCACATATATCACATACATCACATACATCACATACATCACATCACATACATCACATACATCACATACACCACATACATCACATACATCACATCACATACAACACATACATCACATACATCACATCACATACATCACCTACATCACATACATCACATCACATACATCACATACATCACATACACCACATCCATCACATACATCACATACCTCACATACCTCACATACTCACATACATCACATACATCACATACACATACATCACATACATCACATACACATACATCACATACATACACCACATACATCACATACATCACATACACATACACCACATATATCACATACATCACATACATCACATACATCACATCACATACATCACATACACCACATACATCACATACATCACATCACATCACATACATCACATACAACACATACCTCACATACATCACATCACATACACCACATACATCACATACATCACATCACATACATTACATACAACACACACATCACATACATCACATACAACACATACAACACATACATCACATACATAACATACATCACATACATCACATACATCACATCACATACATTACATACAACATCACATACATCACATACATCACATACATCACATCACATACATTACATACAACATCACATACATCACATACTTCACATACAACACATACAACACAAACATCACATCACATACATTACATACAACATCACATACATCACATACGTCACATACATCACATACACCACATCACATACATCACATCACATACATTACATACAACACATACATCACATACATCACATACAACACATACATCACATACATCACATCACATACAACACATACATCACATACATCACATACATCACATCACATACATCACATCACATACATCTCATACACACATACATCACATATATCACATACATCACATACACCACATACATCATATACATCACATACACCACATACATCACATACATCACATCACATACATCACATACACCACATACCTCACATACATCACATACATCACATACCCCACATACACCACATACATCACATACATCACATACATCACATATCCCACATACCTCACATACATCACATACATCACATACACCACATACATCACATACACCACATACATCACATACAACACCACATACATCACATACATCACATACATCACATACATCACATACATCACATACATCACATACATCACATACATCACATACATACACATACATCACATACATCACATACACATACACCACATATATCACATACATCACATACATCACATCACATACATCACATACATCACATACACCACATACATCACATACACATACATCACATACATCACATACATCACATACATACACATACATCACATACATCACATACATCACATACACCACATACATCACATACATCACATACATCACATACATCACATACATCACATACATCACATACATCACATACATCACATACATCACATACACATACATCACATACATCACATACATCACATACATCACATACATCACATACATCATACATCACATACATCACATACATCACATCACATACATCACATACATCACATACATCACATACATCACATACAACACATACATCACATACATCATACATCACATACATCACATACAACACATACATCACATACATCACATACACCACATACATCACATACATCACATACCACATACATCACATCACATACATCACATGCATCACATCACATACATCACATCACATACATCTCATACACACATACACCACATACATCACATATATCACATACATCACATACACCACATACATCACATACATCACATACACCACATACACCACATACATCACATACATCACATCACATACATCACATACATTACATACACCACATACATCACATACATCACATCACATACATCACATACATCACATACATCACATACATCACATACATCACATACATCACATACATCACATACATACACCACATACATCACATACACCACATACCTCACATACATCACATACATCACATACATCACATACATCACATACCCCACATACACCACATACATCACATACATCACATACATCACATACATCACATATCCCACATACCTCACATACATCACATACATCACATACACCACATACATCACATACACCACATACATCACATACAACACCACATACATCACATACATCACATACATTACATACATCACATACATCACATACATCACATACACCACATACATCACACACACATACATCACATACATCACATACACCACATACATCACATACATCACATACATCACATATATCACAAACACATACATCACATACATCACATACATCACATAAACATACATCACATACACATACACCACATACACCACATACACACATACATCACATACATCACATGCACCACATACACATACATCACATACATACCTCACATACCTCACATACCTCACATACATCACATATATCACATACATCACATACACATACATCACATACATCACATACATCACATACATACACATACATCACATACATCACATACACCACATATATCACATACATCACATACATCACATCACATACATCACATACACCACATACATCACATACATCACATCACATACAACACATACATCACATACATCACATCACATACATCACCTACATCACATACATCACATCACATACATCACATACATCACATACACCACATCCATCACATACATCACATCACATACATCACATACATCACATACATCACATCACATACATTACATACAACACATACATCACATACATCACATACAACACATACATCACATATATCACATACATCACATCACATACATCACATACATTACATACACCATATACATCACATACATCACATCACATACATCACATCACATACATCACATACACCACATACATCACATACATCACATACATCACATACATCACATACATCACATACATCACATATATCACATACACATACATCACATACATCACATACAACACATACATCACATATATCACATACATCACATCACATACATCACATACATTACATACACCACATACATCACATATATCACATCACATACATCACATCACATACATCACATACATCACATACATCACATACATCACATATATCACATACATCACCAACATCACATACATCACATACATCACATACATCACATACATCACATACATCACATACACATACATCACATACATAACATACATAACATATATCACATACATCACATACATCACATACATCACATACATCACATACATCACATACATCACATACATCACACACATCACATATATCACAAACACATACATCACATACATCAGATACATCACATAAACATACATCACATACACATACATCACATACATCACATACATCACATACATCACATACATCACATACATCACATACACTTCTACATCACATACAACACATACATCACTAACATCACATCACATACACCACATACATCACATATATCACATACATCACATACATCACATACATCACATACATCACATACATCACAAACACATACATCACATACATCACATAAACATACATCACATACACATACATCACATACATCACATACATCACATACATCACATACATCACATACAACACATACATCACTAACATCACATCACATACATCACATACACCACATACATCGCATACATCACATCACATACATCACATCACATACATCACATACACCACATACATCACATACATCACATACATCAAATACATCACATACATCACATACACCACATACATCACATACACCACATACATCACATACACCACATATACTACATACCTCACATACATCACATACATCACATACACCACATACATCACATACCCCACATACATCACATACATCACATACATCACATACCCCACATACATCACATACATCACATACATCACATACATCACATACATCACATACATCACATACATCACATACATCATATATATCACATACACATACACCACATACATCACATACATCACATACATCACATACACCACATACATCACATACATCACATACATCACATACATCACATACATCACATACATCACATACACCACATACATCACATACATCACATACGTCACATACACCACATCACATACATCACATCACATACACCACATACATCACATCACATACACCACATGCATCACATACATCACATACATCACATACATCACATACATCACATACATCACATACATCACATACACCATATACATCACATACCTCACATACATCACATACATCACATACATCACATACATCACATACACCACATACCTCACATACATCACATACATCACATACATCACATACATCACATCACATACACCACATACATCACATCACATACATCACATACATTCCACATGCATCACATACATCACATACACCACATACATCACATACACCACATGCATCACATACATCACATACACCACATACATCACATACATCACATACATCACATCACATACATTACATACAACATCACATACATCACATACATCACATACATCACATACATCACATACATTACATGCACCACATACATCACATACACCACATACATCACATACATCACATACACATACATCACATACATCACATACATCACATACATACACCACACACATCACATACATCACACACATCATACACATACATCACATACATACATCACATACATCACATACATCACATACATCACATACATACATCACATACATCACATACATCACATACATCACATAAACCACATACATCACATACATCACATACATCACATGCACCACATACATCACATACATCACATACACCACATACATCACATACATCACATACATCACATACATCACATACACCACATACATCACATACATCACATACATCACATACACCACATACATCACATACATCACATACATCACATACACATACATCACATACATCACATACATCACATACATCACATACATCACATACATACACCACATACATCACATACATCACATACATCACATACATCACATACATCACATACATCACCACATACACCACATACACCAATACATCACATACATCACATACACACATACATCACATACATCACATACATCACATACATCACATACACCACATACACATAATACATCACATACATACATCACATACATCACATACCACATACACCACATACATCACATACATCACATACATCACATACATCACATACATCACATACAACATACATCACATACATCACATAACATACACCACATACATCACATACATCACATACATCACATACATCACATAACATACACCACATACATCACATACATCACATACATCACATACATCACATACATCACATAACATACATCACATACATCACATACATCACATACATCACATCATCACATACATCACATACACCACATACATCACATACACATACATCACATACATCAAATACATCACATACATCACATACATCACATACATCACATACATCACACACATCACATAAACATACACCACATACATCACATACCTCACATACATCACATACATCACATACATCATATACATACATCACATACATCACATACATACATCACATACATCACATACAACACCACATACATCACATACATCACCAACATCACATACATCACATACAACATCACATACATCACATACATCACATACATCACATACATCACATCACATACATTACATACAACATCACATACATACATCACATCACATACATCACATACATCACATACACCACATACACCACATACATCACATACATCACATACAACACATACATCACATACATCACATACTTCACATACAACACATACATCACATCACATACATCACATACATCACATCACATACATTACATACAACATCACATACATCACATACATCACATACATCACATACATTACATACCACATCACATACATCACATACATCACATGCATCACATACATCACATACATCACATACACATACATCACATACATCACATACATCACATACTTCACATACAACACATACATCACATACATCACATACACCACATACAACACATACATCACATCACATACATCACATACATCACATACATCACATACATCACATACTTCACATACAACACATACAACACAAACATCACATCACATACATTACATACAACATCACATACATCACATACGTCACATACACCACATCACATACATCACATCACATACATTACATACAACACATACATCACATACATCACATACAACACATACATCACATACATCACATCACATACAACACATACATCACATACATCACATCACATACATCACATACATCACATCACATACATCACATACACCACATACATCACATACATCACATATACATCACATACACCACATACATCACATACACCACATACACCACATACATCACATACATCACATACATCACATACATCACATACATCACATACATCACATCACATACATCACATCACATACATCACATGCATCACATGCATCACATACATCACACACATCACATACACCACAAACACCACATACATCACATACACCACATACATCACATACATCACATACATCACATACATTACATGCACCACATACATCACATACACCACATACATCACATACATCACATACACATACATCACATACATCACATACATCACATACATACACCACACACATCACATACATCACACACATCATACACATACATCACATACATACCTCACATACATCACATACATCACATACATCACATAAACCACATAAACCACATACATACACCACACATCACATACATCACATACATCACATACATCACATACATCACATACATCACATACATCACATACATCACATCTCATACATCACATACATCACATCACATCACATACACCACATACATCACATACATCACATACATCACATACATTACATGCACCACATACATCACATACATCACATACACCACATACATCACATACATCACATACACATACATCACATACATCACATACATCACATACTTCACATACATCTCATACATACACCACACACATCACATACATCACATACCTCACATACATCACATACATCACATACATACACCACATACACCACATACATCACATACACCACATACATACACCACACACATCACATACATCACATACCTCACATACATCACATACATCACATACATACACCACATACACCACATACATCACATACACCACATACCTCACATACATCACATACATCACATACCCCACATACACCACATACACCAGATACATCACATACATCACATACCCCACATACACCACATAAATCACATACATCACATACATCACATACATCACATATATCACATACATCACATACATCACATAAACATACATCAATACATCACATACATCACATAAACATACACCACATACATCACATCACATACATTACATACAACATCACATACATCACATACATCACATACATCACATACATCACATATATCACATATATCACATACACCACATCACATACATCACATACATCACATACATCACATACATCACATATATCACATATATCACATACACCACATCACATACATCACATACATCACATACACATACATCACATACATCACATACACCACATACATCACATACATCACATACACCACATACATCACATACAGCACATACACCACATCCATAACATACATCACATACATCACATCACATACATTACATACAACATCACATACATCACATACATCACATACATCACATACATCACATACACCACATACATCACATACATCACATAAACATACATCACATACATCACATACATTACATACATCACATATATCACATACATCACATACACCACATACATCACACAGACATACATCACATACACCACATATACCACATACATCACATACATCACATACACCACATACATCACATACATCACATACATCACATACACATACATCACATACATCATATACATCACAGATATCACATCACATACATCACTCACATACATCACATGTACCACATACACATACCTCACATACCTCACATACCTCACATACATCACATACATCACATACATACCTCACATCCATCACATACATCACATACATCACATACATCACATAAACCACATACATCACATACATCACATACCTCACATACATCACATACATACACCACATACATCACATACATCACATACACATACATCACATACATCACATACATTACATACATCACATATATCACATACATCACATACACCACATACATCACACAGACATACATCACATACACCACATATACCACATACATCACATACATCACATACATCACATACACCACATACATCACATACATCACATACATCACATACATCACATACACATACATCACATACACATACATCACATACATCATATACATCACATATATCACATCACATACATCACTCACATACATCACATGTACCACATACACATACATCACATACATACCTCACATACCTCACATACCTCACATACATCACATACATCACATACATACCTCACATCCATCACATACATCACATACATCACATACATCACATAAACCACATACATCACATACATCACATACCTCACATACATCACATACATACACCACATACATCACATAAACCACATACACCACATACCTCACATACATCACATACATCACATACATCACATACATCACATACACATACATCACATACATCACATACATCACATACATATACATCACATACATACACATACATCACATACACATACATCACATACATCACATATATCACATACATCACATACACCGCATACATCAAATACATCACATACATCACATACATCACATCACATAGATCACATACACCACATACATCACATACATCACATACATCACATACATCACATACATCACATACATACCTCACATCCATCACATCCATCACATCCATCACATACATCACATATATCACATAAACCACATAAACCACATACACCACATACCTCACATACATCACATACACCACATACATCACATACCTCACATACATCACATACATCACATACATCACATACATCACATACCCCACATACCTCACATACATCACATACATCACATACACCACATACATCACATACACCACATACATCACATACACCACATACATCACATACAACACCACATACATCACATACATCACATACATCACATACATTACATACATCACATACATCACATACATCACATACCACATACATCACACACACATACATCACATACACCACATATACCACATATAGCACATACATCACATACATCACATACACCACATACATCACATACATCACATACACCACATATACCACATACATCACATACACATATATCACATACATCACATACACATACATCACATACATCACATACATCACATACACCACATACACATACATCACATGCACCACATACACATACATCACATACATACCTCACATACCTCACATACCTCACATACATCACATACATCACATACATCACATACACATACATCACATACATCACATACACATACATCACATACATACACCACATACATCACATACACATACACCACATATATCACATACATCACATACATCACATACATCACATCACATACATCACATACATCACATACACCACATACATCACATACATCACATCACATCACATACATCACATACAACACATACCTCACATACATCACATCACATACACCACATACATCACATACATCACATCACATACATTACATACAACACACACATCACATACATCACATACATCACATACAACACATACAACACATACATCACATACATAACATACATCACATACCTCACATACATCACATACATCACATCACATACATTACATACAACATCACATACATCACATACATCACATACATCACATACATCACATACATCACCTCACATACATTACATACAACATCACATACATCACATACTTCACATACAACACATACAACACAAACATCACATCACATACATTACATACAACATCACATACATCACATACGTCACATACATCACATACACCACATCACATACATCACATCACATACATTACATACAACACATACATCACATACATCACATACAACACATACATCACATACATCACATCACATACAACACATACATCACATACATCACATCACATACATCACATACATCACATGCATCACATCACATACATCACATCACATACATCTCATACACACATACACCACATACATCACATATTTCACATACATCACATACACCACATACATCATATACATCACATACACCACATACACCACATACATCACATACATCACATCACATACATCACATACATTACATACACCACATACATCACATACATCACATCACATACATCACATACATCACATCACATACATCACATACACCACATACATCACATACCTCACATACATCACATACATCACATACATCACATACATCACATACATCACATACACATACATCACATACATCACATACATCACATACATCACATACATACACCACATACATCACATACACCACATACATCACATACATCACATACATCACATAATCACATACATCACATACACCACATACATCACATACATCACATACATCACATACATCACATCACATAGATCACATACACCACATACATCACATACATCACATACATCACATACATCACATACATCACATACACATACATCACATACATCACATACATACATCACATACACCACACACATCACATACATCACACACATCATACACATACATCACATACATACTCACATACATCACATACATCACATACATCACATACATCACATACATCACATACATCACATACATCACATACATCACATACATCACATACACACATCACATACATCACATACACCACATACATCACATACACTACATCACATACATCACATACATCACATACATCACATACATCACATACATCACATACATCACATACATCACATACATCACATACATCACATACACATACATCACATACATCACATACATCACATACATCACATACATCACATACATCACATACATCACATACATCACATACATCACATACATCACATACACCACATACATCACATACATCACATACATCACATACATCACATACATCACATACATCACATACACATACATCACATACATCACATACATCACATACATACATACATCACATACATCACATACACATACATCACATACATCACATACATCACATACATCACATACATCACATACATCACATACATCACATACACATACATCACATACATCACATACATCACATACATCACATACATCACATACATCACATACATCACATACATCACATACATCACATACATCACATACACATACATCACATACATCACATACATCACATACACACATACATCACATACATCATACATACATACATCACATACATCACATCACATACATCACATACATCACATACATCACATCACATACATACATACAACACATACATCACATACATCACATAACACATACATCACATACATCACATACATCACATCACATACATCACATACATCACATACATCACATACATCACATACATCACATCACATACATCACATCACATACATCACATACACCACATACATCACATACATCACATACATCACATACATCACATACATCACATACATCACATACATCACATACATCACATACACATACATCACATACATCACATACATCACATACATCACATAATCACATACATCACATCACATACATCACATACATCACATACATCACATCACACATCACATACATCACATACACACATACATCCTCACATACATCACATACATCACATACACCACATACATCACATACATCACATACATCACATACACCACATACATCACATACATCACATACATCACATCACATACATCACATACATCACATACACACATACATACATCACATCACATACATCACATACATCACATACATCACATACATCACATACACATACATCACATACATCACATACATCACATACATCACATACATCACATACATCACATACATACACCACATACATCACATATACACCACATACATCACATACATCACATACATCACATACATCACATACATCACATACACCACATACATCACATACATCACATACATCACATACATCACATACATCACATATCCCACATACCTCACATACATCACATACACCACATACATCACATACACCACATACATCACATACAACACCACATACATCACATACATCACATACATCACATACATTACATACATCACATACATCACATACACCACATACATCACACACACATACATCACATACACCACATATACCACATACATCACATACATCACATACATCACATGCACCACATACACATACATCACATACATACCTCACATACCTCACATACCTCACATACATCACATACATCACATATATCACATACATCACATACACATACATCACATACATCACATACATCACATACATCACATACATACACATACATCACATACATCACATACACATACACCACATATATCACATACATCACATACATCACATACATCACATCACATACATCACATACATCACATACACCACATACATCACATACATCACATCACATACAACACATACATCACATACATCACATCACATACATCACCTACATCACATACATCACATCACATACATCACATACACCACATCCATCACATACATCACATACCTCACATACCTCACATACATCACATACACATACATCACATACATCACATACACATACATCACATACATACACCACATACATCACATACATCACATACACATACACCACATATATCACATACATCACATACATCACATACATCACATCACATACATCACATACATCACATACACCACATACATCACATACATCACATCACATCACATACATCACATACAACACATACCTCACATACATCACATCACATACACCACATACATCACATACATCACATCACATACATTACATACAACACACACATCACATACATCACATACATCACATACAACACATACAACACATACATCACATACATAACATACATCACATACATCACATACATCACATACATCACATCACATACATTACATACAACATCACATACATCACATACATCACATACATCACATACATCACATAACATACATCACATACATACATCACATACATCACATACATCACATACATCACATACATCACATACATCACATCACATACATTACATACAACATCACATACATCACATACATCACATACATCACATACATCACATACATCACATACACATACATCACATACATCACATACATCACATACATACACATACATCACATACATCACATACAACACATACATCACATACATCACATACATCACATGCATCACATCACATACATCACATCACATACATCTCATACACACATACATCACATATATCACATACATCACATACACCACATACATCATATACATCACATACACCACATACACCACATACATCACATACATCACATCACATACATCACACACACCACATACCTCACATACATCACATACATCACATACCCCACATACACCACATACATCACATACATCACATACATCACATATCCCACATACCTCACATACATCACATACATCACATACACCACATACATCACATACACCACATACATCACATACAACACCACATACATCACATACATCACATACATCACATACACATACATCACATACATCACATACATCACATACATACACATACATCACATACATCACATACACATACACCACATATATCACATACATCACATACATCACATCACATACATCACATACATCACATACACCACATACATCACATACATCACATCACATACAACACATACATCACATACATCACATCACATACATCACCTACATCACATACATCACATACACCACATCCATCACATACATCACATACATCACATACATCACATCACATACATTACATACAACACATACAACACATACATCACATACATCACATACATCACATACAACACATACATCACATACATCACATACATCACATACATCACATACATCACATACATCACATACATCACATACAACACATACATCACATACATCACATCACATACAACACATACATCACATACATCACATACATCACATACATCACATACATCACATCACATACATCACATACACACATACACAACATACATCACATACATCACATATATCACATACATCACATACACCACATACATCACATACATCACATACACCACATACATCACATCACATACATCACATACATTACATACACCACATACATCACATCACATACAACACATACATCACATACATCACATCACATACATCACATACATCACATGCATCACATCACATACATCACATCACATACATCTCATACACACATACACCACATACATCACATATATCACATACATCACATACACCACATACATCACATACATCACATACACCACATACACCACATACATCACATACATCACATCACATACATCACATACATTACATACACCACATACATCACATACATCACATCACATACATCACATACATCACATACATCACATACATCACATACATCACATACATCACATACATCACATACATACACCACATACATCACATACACCACATACCTCACATACATCACATACATCACATACATCACATACATCACATACCCCACATACACCACATACATCACATACATCACATACATCACATACATCACATATCCCACATACCTCACATACATCACATACATCACATACACCACATACATCACATACACCACATACATCACATACAACACCACATACATCACATACATCACATACATTACATACATCACATACATCACATACATCACATACACCACATACATCACACACACATACATCACATACATCACATACACATACATCACATACATCACATACATCACATATATCACAAACACATACATCACATACATCACATACATCACATAAACATACATCACATACACATACACCACATACACCACATACACCACATACATCACATACATCACATGCACCACATACACATACATCACATACATACCTCACATACCTCACATACCTCACATACATCACATATATCACATACATCACATACACATACATCACATACATCACATACATCACATACATACACATACATCACATACATCACATACACCACATATATCACATACATCACATACATCACATCACATACATCACATACACCACATACATCACATACATCACATCACATACAACACATACATCACATACATCACATCACATACATCACCTACATCACATACATCACATCACATACATCACATACATCACATACACCACATCCATCACATACATCACATCACATACATCACATACATCACATACATCACATCACATACATTACATACAACACATACATCACATACATCACATACAACACATACATCACATATATCACATACATCACATCACATACATCACATACATTACATACACCATATACATCACATACATCACATCACATACATCACATCACATACATCACATACACCACATACATCACATACATCACATACATCACATACATCACATACATCACATACATCACATATATCACATACACATACATCACATACATCACATACAACACATACATCACATATATCACATACATCACATCACATACATCACATACATTACATACACCACATACATCACATATATCACATCACATACATCACATACATCACATACATCACATACATCACATACATCACATATATCACATACATCACCAACATCACATACATCACATACATCACATACATCACATACATCACATACATCACATACATCACATACACATACATCACATACATAACATACATAACATATATCACATACATCACATACATCACATACATCACATACATCACATACATCACATACATCACATACATCACACACATCACATATATCACAAACACATACATCACATACATCAGATACATCACATAAACATACATCACATACACATACATCACATACATCACATACATCACATACATCACATACATCACATACATCACATACACACATACACCATACATCACATACAACACATACATCACTAACATCACATCACATACACCACATACATCACATATATCACATACATCACATACATCACATACATCACATACATCACATACATCACAAACACATACATCACATACATCACATAAACATACATCACATACACATACATCACATACATCACATACATCACATACATCACATACATCACATACAACACATACATCACTAACATCACATCACATACATCACATACACCACATACATCGCATACATCACATCACATACATCACATCACATACATCACATACACCACATACATCACATACATCACATACATCAAATACATCACATACATCACATACACCACATACATCACATACACCACATACATCACATACACCACATATACTACATACCTCACATACATCACATACATCACATACACCACATACATCACATACCCCACATACATCACATACATCACATACATCACATACCCCACATACATCACATACATCACATACATCACATACATCACATACATCACATACATCACATACATCACATACATCATATATATCACATACACATACACCACATACATCACATACATCACATACATCACATACACCACATACATCACATACATCACATACATCACATACATCACATACATCACATACATCACATACACCACATACATCACATACATCACATACGTCACATACACCACATCACATACATCACATCACATACACCACATACATCACATCACATACACCACATGCATCACATACATCACATACATCACATACATCACATACATCACATACATCACATACATCACATACACCACATACATCACATACCTCACATACATCACATACATCACATACATCACATACATCACATACACCACATACCTCACATACATCACATACATCACATACATCACATACATCACATCACATACACCACATACATCACATCACATACATCACATACATCACATACACCACATGCATCACATACATCACATACATCACATACACCACATACATCACATACACCACATGCATCACATACATCACATACACCACATACATCACATACATCACATACATCACATCACATACATTACATACAACATCACATACATCACATACATCACATACATCACATACATCACATACATTACATGCACCACATACATCACATACACCACATACATCACATACATCACATACACATACATCACATACATCACATACATCACATACATCACCACACACATCACATACATCACACACATCATACACATACATCACATACATACATCACATACACCACATACATCACATACATCACATACATACATCACATACATCACATACATCACATACATCACATACACCACATACATCACATACATCACATACATTACATGCACCACATACATCACATACACCACATACATCACATACATCACATACACATACATCACATACATCACATACATCACATACATACACCACACACATCACATACATCACACACATCATACACATACATCACATACATACATCACATACATCACATACATCACATACATACCTCACATACATCACATACATCACATACACCACATACATCACATACATCACATACATCACATACATCACATACATCACATACATCACATACATACACCACATACACCACATACACCACATACATCACATACACCACATACACCACATACCTCACATACATCACATACATCACATACCCCACATACACCACATACACCAGATACATCACATACATCACATACATCACATACATCACATACCCCACATACACCACATACATCACCTACATCACATACATCACATACATCACATACATCACATACATCACATAAACATACACCACATACATCACATAAACATACACCACATACATCACATACACATACATCACACACATCACATAAACATACACCACATACATCACATACATCACATACATCACATACATCACATACATCACATACACATACATCACATACAACACATACATCACATAACATCACATACATCACATTCATCACATACATCACATACACCACATACATCACATACACATACATCACATACAACACATACATCACATAACATCACATCACATACATCACATACACATACATCACATTCATCACATACATCACATACACCACATACATCACATACACATACATCACATACATCAAATACATCACATACATCACATACATCACATACATCACATACATCACACACATCACATAAACATACACCACATACATCACATACCTCACATACATCACATACATCACATACATCACATACATCACATAACATACATCACATACATACATCACATACATCACATACAACACCACATACATCACATACATCACATACATCACATACATCACATACAACATCACATACATCACATACATCACATACATCACATACATCACATAACATACATCACATACATCACATACATCACATACACATACATCACATACATCACATACATCACATACATCACATACATCACATAACACATACATCACATACATCACATCACATACATCACATACATCACATACATCACATACATCACATACACATACATCACATACATCACATACATCACATACATCACATCACATACATCACATACATCACATACACCACATACATCACATACATCACATCACATACATCACATACATTACATACACCACATACATCACATACATCACATACATCACATACATCACATACACATACATCACATACATCACATACATCACATACATCACATACATCACATACATCACATACATCACATACATCACATATATCACATATATCACATACATCACATACATCACATCACATACATCACATACATCACATACATCACATACATCACATACATCACAAACACATACACCACATACATCACATAAACATACATCACATACATCACATCACATACATCACATACATCACATACATCACATACACATACATCACATACAATACATTCCATTACGCCAAACAAGATTAATAAGAGTAATTAAATATTGGTTCAAAATTATTAAAAGTAATGACATAAAGTACACAAAAAAGATATACAATATGATGTTAAATGACATAGAAAGACTCCCAAATAAGAACTGTTGGGCTAAATCGGTAAAAGAAACTCTAGAAAATTTAGGATTTTTTCATGTTTGGCTTTTTCAGGGGGCTGGGAACGAAGAGGCATTTCTCCCTATGTTTAAACTAAGAATTAAGGATATATATTTACAAAACTGGAATGAAGAAATACAAAATTCCACAAGAGCATCATCTTACAGGTTATTCTCTGACTTTGGGTACAAGATATATTTAACTGAAATAACATTAAGAAAGTTCCGATCCGCCTTTACACGATTACGATTATCTGCTCATCGGCTCGCAATCGAAACAGGGAGATGGCACAAGCCCAATAAAATACCAAGAAATGACAGAAAATGTAATCATTGTAATACGTTAGAAGACGAGTTTCACTTCTTACTTGAATGCTCCCTGTATCATGAACTAAGGACAAAATACATCAAGAAATATTTCTGGTCAAGACCGAACATTTTAAAATTTGTAGAGTTGGTATCTACTGAAAACACAGTTATTTTGAAAAATCTTGGAATGTTTACATTCAAAGCATTCGAGCAAAGAAACATCTTCTTTTACTAGTCACTTTTCTCCGCAAAGAAACTCAAAATCTTGCACATATGCGTTATCCCATAAAATTTGTTGTTAAATATCTTCGTATATTTTCAGTGTTTATATTAAATGTATGTGTGTATGTATGTACATGTGTACGTATGATTACATAACAGTATGTAGGTATGTACATGTGCGTGTATGTATATATATGTATTTTCTCATTCAGGTTGCAGATCGTTGCACTATATTATACAATTATTTGAATTCAATTTGATCATGTGTAACCACTATGTAGTTTAATTCGATATTATGCTTTCAAAATGTGCATGTACTGAATGTTGAATTTGTGATTGAACTATACACCATTGACCAAGTATTGTAATGCCAATGTTATAATGAACTCATGAGCATTTGCTTTTTGTTCAGAATAAACTATCTATCTATCTATCTACATCACATAACATCACATCACATACATCACATACACACATACACCACATACATTACATACATCACATATATCACATACATCACATACACCACATACATCACATACATCACATACACCACATACACCACATACATCACATACATCACATCACATACATTACATACACCATATACATCACAACTCAACACATACATCACATACATCACATCACATACACCACATACATCACATACACCACATACATCACATACATCACATACATCACATACATCACATACACATACATCACATACATCACATACACCACATACATCACATACACCACATACACCACATACCTCACATACATCACATACATCACATACACCACATACATCACATACCTCACATACATCACATACATCACATACATCACATACCCCACATACATCACATACATCACATACATCACATACCCCACATACATCACATACATCACATACATCACATACATCACATACATCACATACATCACATACATCACATACATCACATAATCACATACACATACACCACATACATCACATACATCACATACATCACATACATCACATACATCACATACACCACATACATCACATACATCACATACATCACATACATCACATACACCACATACATCACATACATCACATACGTCACATACACCACATCACATACATCACATCACATACACCACATACATCACATCACATACACCACATGCATCACATACATCACATACATCACATACATCACATACATCACATACATCACATACATCACATACATCACATACATCACATACATCACATACATCACATACATCACATACATCACATACATCACATACACCACATACCTCACATACATCACATACATCACATACATCACATACATCACATCACATACACCACATACATCACATCACATACATCACATACACCACATACATCACATACATCACATACACCACATACATCACATACACCACATGCATCACATACATCACATACACCACATACATCACATACATCACATACATCACATCACATACATTACATACAACATCACATACATCACATACATCACATACATCACATACACCACATACATCACATACATCACATACATTACATGCACCACATACATCACATACACCACATACATCACATACATCACATACATCATACATCACATACATACATACATCACATACATCACATACATCACATACATACACCACACACATCACATACATCACACACATCATACACATACATCACATACATACATCACATACATCACATACATCACATACATCACATACATACCTCACATACATCACATACATCACATACATCACATAAACCACATACATCACATACATCACATACCTCACATACATGACATACATCACATACATCCACCACATACACCACATACACCACATACATCACATACACCACATACCTCACATACATCACATACATCACATACCCCACATACACCACATACACCAGATACATCACATACATCACATACATCACATACCCCACATACACCACATACATCACCTACATCACATACATCACATACATCACATACACCACATACATCACATACATCACATACATCACATACATCACATACCTCACATACATCACATACATCACATACATCACATACATCACATACATCACATCACATACACCACATACATCACATCACATACATCACATACATCACATACACCACATGCATCACATACATCACATACATCACATACACCACATACATCACATACACCACATGCATCACATACATCACATACACCACATACATCACATACATCACATACATCACATCACATACATTACATACAACATCACATACATCACATACATCACATACATCACATACATCACATACATTACATGCACCACATACATCACATACACCACATACATCACATACATCACATACACATACATCACATACATCACATACATCACATACATTCACCACACACATCACATACATCACACACATCATACACATACATCACATACATACATCACATACATCACATACATCACATACATCACATACATACATCACATACATCACATACATCACATACATCACATACACCACATACATCACATACATCACATACATCACATACATCACATACATCACATACATCACATACATCACATACACCACATACATCACATACACACTACCACACTCACATACATCACATACCCACATACATCACATACACCACATACATCACATACATCACATACATCACATACATCACATACACCACATACACCACATACATCACCTACATCACATACATCACATACATCACATACATCACATACATCACATAAACATACACCACATACATCACATAACATACACCACATACATCACATACACATACATCACACACATCACATAAACTACACCACATACATCACATACATCACATACATCACATACATCACATACCACATACAACACATACATCACATAACATCACATACATCACATACATCACATACATCACATACACCACATACATCACATACACATACATCACATACATCACATAACATCACATCACATACATCACATACACATACATCACATTCATCACATACATCACATACACCACATACATCACATACACATACATCACATACATCACATACATCACATACATCACATACATCACATACATCACATACATCACACACATCACATAAACATACACCACATACATCACATACATCACATACATCACATACATCACATACATCACATACATCACATAAACATACATCACATACATCACATACATCACATACATCACATACACATACATCACATACATCACATACATCACATACATCACATACATCACATCACACACATCACATACATCACATACACCACATACATCACATACACATACATCACATACATCACATACATCACATACATCACATACATCACATACATCACATACATCACATACACCACATACACCACATACATCACATACACCACATACATCACATACATCACATACATCACATACATCACATACATCACATACACATACATCACATACATCACATACATCACATACATACACCACACACATCACATACATCACACACATCATACACATACATACATCACATACATCACATACATACCTCACATACATCACATACATCACATAAACCACATACATCACATACATCACATACCTCACATACATCACATACATCACATACATCACATACATCACATACATACATCACATACATCCACATACACCATCACCACATACATCACATACACCACATACCTCACATACATCACATACCCCACATACACCTCATACACCAGATACATCACATACATTCACCACACACATCACATACATCACACACATCATACACATACATCACATACATACATCACATACATCACATACATCACATACATCACATACATACCTCACATACATCACATACATCACATACATCACATAAATCACATACATCACATACATCACATACATCACATACATCACATACATCACATACATCACATACATACACCACATACACCACATACACCACATACATCACATACACCACATACCTCACATACATCACATACATCACATACCCCACATACACCACATACACCAGATACATCACATACATCACATACATCACATACCCCACATACACCACATACATCACCTACATCACATACATCATATACATCACATACATCACATACATCACATAAACATACACCACATACATCACATAAACATACACCACATACATCACATACACATACATCACACACATCACATAAACATACACCACATACATCACATACATCACATACATCACATACACATACATCACATACAACACATACATCACATAACATCACATCACATACATCACATTCATCACATACATCACATACACCACATACATCACATACACACACATCACATACAACACATACATCACATAACATCACATCACATACATCACATACACATACATCACATTCATCACATACATCACATACACCACATACATCACATACACATACATCACATACATCACATACATCACATACATCACATACATCACATACCACACACACACATAACATACACCACATACATCACATACATCACATACATCACATACATCACATACATCACATACACCATAACCACATACATCACATACATCACATACATCACATACATCACATACATCACATACATCACATACATCACATACATCACATACATCACATACATCACATCACACACATCACATACATCACATACACCACATACATCACATACACATACATCACATACATCACATACATCACATACATCACATACATCACATACATCACATACATCACATACATCACATATACCACATACACCACATACATCACATACACCACATACATCACATACATCACATACATCACATACATCACATACATCACATACATCACATACACATACATCACATACATCACATACATCACATACATACACCACACACATCACATACATCACACACATCATACACATACATCACATACATACATCACATACATCACATACATCACATACATACCTCACATACATCACATACATCACATACATCACATAAACCACATACATCACATACATCACATACATCACATACATCACATACATCACATACATCACATACATACACCACATACACCACATACACCACATACATCACATACACCACATACCTCACATACATCACATACATCACATACACCACATACACCACATACATCACATACATCACATACATCACATACATCACATACACCACATACATCACATACATCACATACATCACATACATCACATACATCACATACATCACATACATCACATACATCACATACATCACATAAACATACACCACATACATCACATAAACATACACCACATACATCACATACACATACATCACACACATCACATAAACATACACCACATACATCACATACATCACATACATCACATACATCACATACACATACATCACATACAACACATACATCACATAACATCACATCACA
This sequence comes from Archivesica marissinica, assembly GCA_014843695.1. NCBI lineage: Eukaryota > Metazoa > Mollusca > Bivalvia > Venerida > Vesicomyidae > Archivesica > Archivesica marissinica. The sequence continues at coordinate 30,709 of JABXNX010000033.1, forward strand.
TACATCACATTCATCACATACATCACATACACCACATACATCACATACACATACATCACATACAACACATACATCACATAACATCACATCACATACATCACATACACATACATCACATTCATCACATACATCACATACACCACATACATCACATACATCACATACATCACATACATCACATACATCACATACATCACATACATCACATAAACATACACCACATACATCACATACATCACATACATCACATACATCACATACATCACATAAACATACACCACATACATCACATACATCACATACACATACATCACATACATCACATACATCACATACATCACATACATCACATACATCACATACATCACATCACACACATCACATACATCACATACACCACATACATCACATACACATACATCACATACATCACATACATCACATACATCACATACATCACATACATACACCACATACATCACATATACCACATACACCACATACATCACATACACCACATACATCACATACATCACATACATCACATACATCACATACATCACATACACATACATCACATACATCACATACATCACATACATACACCACACACATCACATACATCACACACATCATACACATACATCACATACATACATCACATACATCACATACATCACATACATACCTCACATACATCACATACATCACATACATCACATAAACCACATACATCACATACATCACATACCTCACATACATCACATACATCACATACATCACATACATCACACATACATCACATACACCACATACATCACATACACCACATACACCACATACCTCACATACATCACATACATCACATACCCACATACACCACATACACCACATACATCACATACATCACATACATCACATACATCACATACACCACATACATCACATACATCACATACATCACATACATCACATACATCACATACATCACATAAACATACACCACATACATCACATAAACATACACCACATACATCACATACACATACATCACATACATCACATAAACATACACCACATACATCACATACATCACATACATCACATACACCACATACATCACATACATCACATACATCACATACATCACATACATCACATACACCACATACATCACATACATCACATACATCACATACATCACATACATCACATACATCACATCACATACATCACATACAACATCACATACATCACATACATCACATACATCACATACATCACATCACCACATACATCACATACACCACATACATCACATACATCACATACACATACATCACATACATCACATACATCACATACATCACATACATCACATACATCACATACATACATCACATACATCACATACATCACATACACATACATCACATACATCACATACATCACATACATCACATACATCACATCACATACATCACATACATCACATACATCACATACATCACATACATCACATACATCACATACATCA
>JABXNX010000033.1:33245-86732 GCA_014843695.1 Archivesica marissinica
GCACAACCATGTCGATTCCTCAATACGTTGGTGCAGCACAACCACGTCGATTCCTCAATACGTTGCTGTAGCACAACCACGTCGATTCCTCAATACGTTGCTGTAGCACTACACGTGATTCCTCAATACGTTGATGCAGCACAACCATGTTGATTCCTCAATACGTTGGTGCAGCACAACCACGTCGATTCCTCAATGCGTTGGTGCAGCACAACCACGTCGATTCTTCAATGCGTTGGTGCAGCACAACCACGTCGATTCCTCAATACGTTGGTGCAGCACAACCACGTCGATTCCTCAATACGTTGGTACTGTACAACCACGTCGATTCCTCAATACGTTGATGCAGCACAACCATGTCGATTCCTCAATACGTTGGTGCAGCACAACCACGTCGATTCCTCAATACGTTGATGCAGCACAACCATGTCGATTCCTCAATACGTTGGTGCAGCACAACCACGTCGATTCCTCAATACGTTGGTGCAGCACAACCTTGTCGATTCCTCAATACTTTGGTGCAGCACAACCACGTCGATTCCTCAATACGTTGGTGCAGCACAACCACGTCGATTCCTCAATACGTTGGTGCAGCACAACCACGTCGATTCCTCAATACGTTGGTGCAGCACAACCAGTCGATTCTCAATACGTTGGTGCAGACAACCATGGTCGATTCCTCAATACGTTGGTGCAGCCAACCACGTCGATTCCTCAATACGTGGTGCAGCACAACCACGTCGATCTCAATACGTCAGCCAACAGTGATTCCTCAATACGTTGGTGAGCACAACCACGTCGATTCCTCAATACGTTGGTGCAGCACAACCACGTCGATTCCTCATACGTGGTGCAGCACAACCACGTCGATTCCTCAATACGTTGGTGCAGCACAACCACGCGATTCCTCAATACGTTGGTGCAGCACAACCACGTCGATTCCTCAATACGTTGCTGTAGCACAACCACGTCGATTCCTCAATACGTTGTTGCAGCACAACCACGTCGATTCCTCAATACGTTGGTGCAGCACAACCACGTCGATTCCTCAATACCTTGGTGCAAAAAAGCACGTCTATTCTTCAATACGTTGGTGCAGCACAACTACGTCGATTCCTCAATACGTTGATGCAGCACAACCACGTCGATTCCTCATTACGTTGGTGCAGCACAACCACGTCGATTAGGCAATACGTTACTGTAGCACAACCACGTCGATTCCTCAATATGTTGGATCAGCACAACCACGTGGTTTCCTCAATACGTTGGTGCAGCACAACCACGTCGAATCCTCAATACGTTGGTGCAGCACAGCCAGGTCGATTCCTCAAATACGTTGGTGCAGCACAACCACGTCGATTCCTCAATACGTTGGTGTAGCACAACAACATTGATTCCTCAATACATTGATGCAGCACAACCACGTCGATTCCTCAATACGTTGGTGCAGCACATCCACGTCGATTCCTCAATACGTTGGTGCAGCACAACCATGTCGATTCCTCAATACGTTGATGCAGCACAACCACGGCGATTCCTCAATACGTTGATGCAGCACAACCACGTCGATTCCTCAATACGTTGGTGCAGCACAACCATGTCGATTCCTCAATACGTTGGTGCAGCACAACCACGTCGATTCCTCAATACGTTGATGCAGCACAACCACGTCGATTCCTCAATACGTTGATGCAGCACAACCACGTCGATTCCTCAATACGTTGGTGCAGCACAACAACGTCGATTCCTCAATAGGTTGGTGCAGCACAACCACGTTGATTTCTCAATACGACGTTGTCGCAGCACAACCACGTTGATTCCTCAATACGTTGATGCAGCACAACCACGTCGATTCCTCAATACGTTGGTGAGGCACAACCATGTCGTTTCTTCAATACGTTGATGCAGCACAACCACGTCGATTCCTCAATACGCTGATGCAGCACAACCACGTCGATTCCTCAATACGTTGGTGTAGCACAACCACGTCGATTCCTCAATACGTTGGTGCAGCACAACCACGTCGATTCCTCAATACGTTGGTGCAGCACAACCACGTCGATTCCTCAATACGTTGGTGCAGCACAACCACGTCGATTCCTCAATACGTTGATGTAGCACAACCACGTCGATTCCTCAATACGTTGGTGCAGCACAACCACGTCGATTCCTCAATACGTTGGTGCAGCACAACCACGTCGATTCCTCAATACGTTGATGCAGCACAACCACGTCGATTCCTCAATACCTTGGTGCAGCAAAAGCACGTCTATTCCTCAATACGTTGGTGCAGCACAACCACGTCGATTCCTCAATACGTTGGTGCAGCACAGCCAAGTCGATTCCTCAATACGTTGATGCAGCACAACCATGTCGATTCCTCATTACGTAGGTGCAGCCCAACCACGTCGATTCCTCAATACGTTGGTGCAGCACAACCACGTCGATTCCTCAATACGTTGATGCAGCACAACCATGTCGATTCCTCAATACGTTGGTGCAGCACAACCACGTCCATTCCTCAATACGTTGGTGCAGCACAACCACGTCCATTCCTCAATACGTTGGTGCAGCACAACCACGTCGATTCCTCAATACGTTGGTGCAGCACAACCACGTCGATTCCTCAATACGTTGGTGCAGCACAACCACGTCGATTCCTAAATACGTTGGTGCAGCACAACCACGTCGATTCCTCAATACGTTGGTGCAGCACAGCCAAGTCGATTCCTCAACACGTTGGTGCAGCACAACCACGTCGATTCCTCAATACGTTGGTGCAGCACAACATCGTCAATTCCTCAATACGTTGCTGTAGCACAACCACGTCGATTCCTCAATACGTTGATGCAGCACAACTACGTCGATTCCTCAATACGTTGGTGCAGCACAACCACGTAGATTCCTCAATACATTGTTGCAGCACAACCACGTCGATTCCTCAATACGTTGCTGTAGCACAACCACGTCGATTCCTCAATACGCTGGTGCAGCTCAACAACGTCGATTCCTAAATACGTTGGTGCAGCACAACTGCCTCGATTCCTCAATACGTTGCTGTTGCACAACCACGTCGATTCCTCAATACGTTGCTGTAGCACAACCACGTCGATTCCTCAATACGTTGCTGTAGCACAACCACGTCGATTCCCCAATACGCTGTTGCAGCACAACCACGTCGATTCCTCAATACGTTGGTGCAGCACAACCGCGTCGATTCCTCAATACGTTGCTGTAGCACAACCACGTCGATTCCTCAATACGCTGGTGCAGCACAACCACGTCGATTCCTCAATACGTTGGTGCAGCACAACCACGTCGATTCCTCAATACGTTGCTGTAGCACAACCACGTCGATTCCTCAATACGTTGATGCAGCACAACCACGTCGATTCCTCAATACCTTGGTGCAGCAAAAGCACGTCTATTCTTCAATACGTTGGTGCAGCACAACTACGTCGATTCCTCAATACGTTGATGCAGCACAACCACGTCGATTCCTCATTACGTTGGTGAAGCACAACCACGTCGATTAGGCAATACGTTACTGTAGCACAACCACGGCGATTCCTCAATACGTTGATGCAGCACAACCATGTCGATTCCTCAATACGTTCATGCAGCACAACCACGTCGATTCCTCAATACGTTGGTGCAGCACAACCACGTCGATTAGGCAATACGTTACTGTAGCACAACCACGTCGATTCCTCAATATGTTGGTGCAGCACAACCACGTCGATTCCTCAATACGTTGATGCAGCACAACTACGGCGATTCGTCAATACGTTGATGCAGCACTACCATGTCGATTCCTCAATACGTCCATGCAGCACAACCACGTCGATTCCTAAATACGTTGATGCAGCACAACCACGTCGATTCCTCAATACGTTGGTGCAGCACAACCACATCGATTCCTCAATACGTTGGTGTAGCACAACCACGGCGAATCCTCAATACGTTGGTGCAGCACAGCCACGTCGATTCCTCAATACGTTGATGCAGCACAACCACGTCGATTCCTCAATACGTTGGTGCAGCACAACTACGTCGATTCCTCAATACGTTGGTGAAGCACAACCACGTCGAATCCTCAATACGTTGCTGTAGCACAACCACGTCGATTCCTCAATACGCTAGTGCAGCACAACCACGTCGAATCATCAATACGTTGGTGCATAACAGCCAGGTCGATTCCTCAATACGTTGGTGCAGCACAACCACGTCGATTCCTCAATACGTTGGTGCAGCACAATCACGTCGATTCCTCAATACATTGCTGTAGCACAACCACGTCGATTCCTCAATACGTTGCTGTAGCACAACCACGTTGATTCCTCAATACGCTGGTGTAGCACAACCACGTCGATTCCTCAATTCGTTGGTGCAGCACAACCACGTCGATTCCTCAATACGTTGCTGTAGCACAACCACGTCGATTCCTCAATACGTTGATGCAGCACAACCACGTCGATTCCTCAATACGTTGGTGCAGCACAACAACGTGGTTTCCTCAATACGTTGGTGCAGCACAACCACGTCGATTCCTCAATACGTTGATGCAGCACAACCACGTCGATTCCTCAATACGTTGGTGCAGCACAACCACGTCGATTCCTCAATACGTTGGTGCAGCACAACCACGTCGATTCCTCAATACGTTGGTGCAGCACAACCACGTCGATTCCTCAATACGTTGGTGCAGCACAACCACGTCGATTCCTCAATACGTTGGTGCAGCACAACCACGTCGATTCCTAAATACGTTGGTGCAGCACAACCACGTCGATTCCTCAATACGTTGGTGCAGCACAGTCAAGTCCATTCCTAAATACGTTGGTGCAGCACAACCACGTCGATTCCTAAATACGTTGGTGCAGCACAACCACGTCGATTCCTCAATACGTTGGTGCAGCACAGCCAAGTCGATTCCTCAATACGTTGATGCAGCACAACCATGTCGATTCCTCATTACGTTGATGCAGCACAACCATGTCGATTCCTCAATACGTTGGTGCAGCACAACCACGTCCATTCCTCAATACGTTGGTGCAGAAAAACCATTTCGATTCCTCAATAAGTTGGTGCAGCACAACTATGTCGATTCCTCAATACGTTGGTGCGGCACAACCACGAGGATTCCTCAATACGTTGGTGCAGCACAACCACGTCGATTCCTCAATAGGTTGGTGCAGCACAACCACGTCGATTCCTCAATACGTTGGTGAAGCACAACCATGTCGTTTCTTCAATACGTTGATGCAGCACAACCACGTCGATTCCTCAATACGCTGAGGCAGCACAACCACGTAGATTCGTCAATACGTTGGTGTAGCACAACCACGTCCATTCCTCAATACGTTGATGTAGCACAACCACATCGATTCCTCAATACGTTGGTGCAGCACAACCACATCGATTCCTCAATACGTTGGTGCAGCACAACCACATCGATTCCTCAATACGTTGGTGCAGCACAACCACGTCGATTCATCAATACGTTGATGTAGCACAACCACATCGATTCCTCAATACGTTGGTGCAGCACAACCACGTCGATTCCTCAATACGTTGGTGCAGCACAACCACGTCGATTCCTCAATACGTTGATGCAGCACAACCACGTCGATTCCTCAATACCTTGGTGCAGCAAAAGCACGTCTATTCCTCAATACGTTGGTGCAGCACAACCACGTCGATTCCTCAATACGTTGGTGCAGCACAACCACGTTGATTCCTCACGATTCCTCAATACGTTGATGCAGCACAACCACGTCGATTCCTCAATACGTTGATGCAGCACAACCACGTCGATTCCTCAATACGTTGGTGCAGCACAACAACATCGGTTCCTCAATAGGTTGGTGCAGCATAACCACGTTGATTCCTCAATACGACGTTGTCGCAGCACAACCACGTTGATTCCTCAATACGTTGATGCAGCACAACCACGTCGATTCCTCAATACGTTGGCAGCACCCAGTGATTCCTCAATACGTTGGTGCAGCACAACCACGTCGATTCCTCAATACGTTGGTGCAGCACAACCACGTCGATTCCTCAATACGTTGGTGCAGCACAACCACGTCGATTCCTCAATACGTTGGTGCAGCACAACCACGTCGATTCCTCAATACGTTGGTGCAGCACAACCACGTCGATTCCTCAATACGTTGGTGCAGCAAAACCACGTCGATTACTCAATACGTTGGTGCAGCACAACCACGTCGATTCCTAATTACGTTGGTGCAGCACAACCACGTCGATTCCTCAATACGTTGGTGCAACACAGCCAAGTCGATTCCTCAATACGTTGATGCAGCACAACCATGTCGATTCCTCATTACGTTGGTGCAGCACAACCACGTCGATTCCTCAATACGTTGATGCAGCACAACCATGTCGATTCCTCAATACGTTGGTGCAGCACAACCACGTCCATTCCTCAATACGTTGGTGCAGCACAACCATTTCGATTCCTCAATAAGTTGGTGCAGCACAACTATGTCGATGCCTCAATACGTTGGTGCGGCACAACCACGACGATTCCTCAATACGTTGGTGCAGCACAACCACGTCGATTCCTCAATAGGTTGGTGCAGCACAATCACGTGGTTTCCTCAATTCATTGGTGCAGCACAACAACGTCGATTCCTCAATACGTTGGTGCAGCACAATCACATCGATTCCTCAATACGTTGGTGCAGCACAACCTCGTAGATTCCTCAATACGTTGGTGCAGCACAACCACGTCGATTCCTCAATACGTTGTTGCAGCACAACCACGTCGATTCCTCAATACGTTGCTGTAGCACAACCACGTCGATTCCTCAATACGCTGGTGCAGCACAACCACGTCGATTCCTCAATACGTTGGTGCAGCACAACCACGTCGAATCCTCAATACGTTGCTGTAGCACAACCACGTCGATTCCTCAATACGTTGCTGCAGCACAACCACGTCGATTCCTCAATACGCTGGTGCAGCACAACCACGTCGATTCCTCAATACGTTGGTGCAGCACAACCACGTCGATTCCTCAATACGTTGCTGTAGCACAACCACGTCGATTCCTCAATAGGTTGGTGCAGCACAACCACGTGGTTTCCTCAATTCATTGGTGCAGCACAACAACGTCGATTCCTCAACACGTTGGTGCAGCACAACCACGTCGATTCCTCAATACGTTGGTGCAGCACAACATCGTCAATTCCTCAATACGTTGCTGTAGCACAACCACGTCGATTAGGCAATACGTTACTGTAGCACAACCACGGCGATTCCTCAATACGTTGATGCAGCACAACCCTGTCGATTCCTCAATACGTTCATGCAGCACAACCACGTCGATTCCTCAATACGTTGGTGCAGCACAACCACGTCGATTAGGCAATACGTTACTGTAGCACAACCACGTCGATTCCTCAATATGTTGGTGCAGCACAACCACGTCGATTCCTCAATACGTTGATGCAGCACAACTACGGCGATTCGTCAATACGTTGATGCAGCACTACCATGTCGATTCCTCAATACGTCCATGCAGCACAACCACGTCGATTCCTAAATACGTTGATGCAGCACAACCACGTCGATTCCTCAATACGTTGGTGCAGCACAACCACATCGATTCCTCAATACGTTGGTGTAGCACAACCACGGCGAATCCTCAATACGTTGGTGCAGCACAGCCACGTCGATTCCTCAATACGTTGATGCAGCACAACCACGTCGATTCCTCAATACGTTGGTGCAGCACAACTACGTCGATTCCTCAATACGTTGGTGAAGCACAACCACGTCGATTCCTCAATACGTTGCTGTAGCACAACCACGTCGATTCCTCAATACGCTAGTGCAGCACAACCACGTCGAATCATCAATACGTTGGTGCATAACAGCCAGGTCGATTCCTCAATACGTTGGTGCAGCACAACCACGTCGATTCCTCAATACGTTGGTGCAGCACAATCACGTCGATTCCTCAATACATTGCTGTAGCACAACCACGTCGATTCCTCAATACGTTGCTGTAGCACAACCACGTTGATTCCTCAATACGCTGGTGCAGCACAACCACGTCGATTCCTCAATTCGTTGGTGCAGCACAACCACGTCGATTCCTCAATACGTTGCTGTAGCACAACCACGTCGATTCCTCAATACGTTGATGCAGCACAACCACGTCGATTCCTCAATACGTTGGTGCAGCACAACAACGTGGTTTCCTCAATACGTTGGTGCAGCACAACCACGTCGATTCCTCAATACGTTGATGCAGCACAACCACGTCGATTCCTCAATACGTTGGTGCAGCACAACCACGTCGATTCCTCAATACGTTGGTGCAGCACAACCACGTCGATTCCTCAATACGTTGGTGCAGCACAACCACGTCGATTCCTCAATACGTTGGTGCAGCACAACCACGTCGATTCCTCAATACGTTGGTGCAGCACAACCACGTCGATTCCTCAATACGTTGGTGCAGCACAACCACGTCGATTCCTCAATACGTTGGTGCAGCACAACCACGTCGATTCCTCAATATGTTGGTGCAGCACAACCACCTCGATTCCTAAATACGTTGGTGCAGCACAACCACGTCGATTCCTCAATACGTTGGTGCAGCACAGCCAAGTCGATTCCTCAATACGTTGATGCAGCACAACCATGTCGATTCCTCATTACGTTGGTGCAGCCCAACCACGTCGATTCCTCAATACGTTGGTGCAGCACAACCACGTCGATTCCTCAATACGTTGATGCAGCACAACCATGTCGATTCCTCAATACGTTGGTGCAGCACAACCACGTCGATTCCTCAATACGCTGACGCAGCACAACCACGTCGATTCCTCAATACGTTGGTGCAGCACAACCACGTCGAATCCTCAATACGTTGGTGCAGCACAACCAGGTCGATTCCTCAATACCTTGGTGCAGCACAACCACGTCGATTCCTCAATACGTTGGTGCAGCACAACCAGGTCGATTCCTCAATACGTTGCTGTAGCACTAACACGTCGATTCCTCAATACGTTGATGCAGCACAACCATGTTGATTCCTCAATACGTTGGTGCAGCACAACCACGTCGATTCCTAAATGCGTTGGTGCAGCACAACCACGTTGATTCCTCAATACGTTGGTGCAGCACAACCAGGTCGATTCCTCAACGCGTTGGTGCAGCACAACCACGTCGATTCCTCAATACGTTGATGCAGCACAACCATGTCGATTCCTCAATACGTTGGTGCAGCACAACCACGTCGAATCCTCAATACGTTGGTGCAACACAACCACGTCGATTCCTCAATACATTGGTGCCGCACAACCACGTCGATTCCTCAATACGTTCGTACAGCAAAACCACGTCGATTCCTCAATACGTTGATGCAGCACAACCACGTCGATTCCTCAATACGTTGGTGCAGCACAACCACGTCGATTCCTCAATACTTTTATGCAGCACAACCACGTCGATTCCTCAATACGTTGGTGCAGCACAACCACGTCGAATCCTCAATACGTTGGTGCAGCACAACCACGTCGATTCCTCAATACATTGGTGCAGCACAACCACGTCGATTCCTCAATACGTTGGTACAGCACAACCACGTCGATTCCTCAATACGTTGATGCAGCACAACCACGTCGATTCCTCAATACGTTGGTGCAGCACAACCTCGTCGATTCCTCAATACATTGGTGCAGCACAACCACGTCGATTCCTCAATACGTTGCTGTAGCACTAACACCTCGATTCCTCAATACGTTGATGCAGCACAACCATGTTGATTCCTCAATACGTTGGTGCAGCATAACCACGTCGATTCCTAAATGCGTTGGTGCAGCACAACCACGTTGATTCCTCAATACGTTGGTGCAGCACAACCAGGTCGATTCCTCAATGCATTGGTGCAGCACAACCACGTCGATTCCTCAATACGTTGATGCAGCACAACCATGTCGATTCCTCAATACGTTGGTGCAGCACAACCACGTCGATTCCTCAATACGTTGGTACAGCACAACCATGTCGATTCCTCAATACGCTGACGCAGCACAACCACGTCGAATCCTCAATACGTTGGTGCAGCACAACCACGTCGAATCCTCAATACGTTGGTGCAGCACAACCACGTCGATTCCTCAATACGTTGGTGCAGCACAACCACGTCGATTCCTCAATACGTTGATGCAGCCCAACCATGTCGATTCCTCAATACTTTTATGCAGCTCAACCACGTCGACTCCTCAATACGTTGGTGCAGCAAAACCACGTCGATTCCTCAATACGTTATGTAGCACAACCACGTAGATTCCTCAATACGCAGATGCAGCACAACCACGTAGATTCCTCAATACGTTGATGTAGCACAACCACGTTGATTCCTCAATACGTTGGTGCAGCACAACCACGTCGATTCCTCAATACGTTGCTGTAGCTCTACCACGTCGATTCCTCAATACGTTGGTGCCGCACAACCACGTCGATTCCTCAATACGTTGGTACAGCACAACCATGTCGATTCCTCAATACGTTGGTGCAGCAAAACCACGTCGATTCCTCAATACTTTGGTGCAGCACAACCACGTCTATTCCTCAATACGTTGGTGCAGCACAACCACGTCGATTCCTCAATACGTTGATTCAGCACAACCACGTCGATTATTCAATACGTTGGTGCAGCACAACCACGTCGATTCCTCAATACGTTGGTGCAGCACAACCACGTCGAATCCTCAATACGTTGGTGCAGCACAACCACGTCGATTCCTCAATACCTTGGTGCCGCACAACCACGTCGATTCCTCAATACGTTCGTACAGCACCACCACGTCGATTCCTCAATACGTTGATGCAGCACAACCACGTGGATTCCTCAATACGTTGGTGCAGCAAAACCATTTCGATTCCTCAATACGTTGCTGTAGCACAACCACGTCGATTCCTCAATACCTTGGTGCAGCACAACCACGTCTATTCCTCATTGGTGCAGCACAACCACGTCGATTCCTCAATACGTTGATGCAGCACAACCACCTCGATTCCTCAATACGCTGACGCAGCACAACCACGTCGATTCCTCAATACGTTGATACAGCACCACCACGTCGATTCCTCAATACGTTGATGCAGCACAACCACGTGGATTCCTCAATACGTTGGTACAGCACAATCACGTCGATTCCTCAATACGTTGATGAGGCACAACCACGTCGATTCCTCAATACGTTGATGCAGCACAACCACGTCGATTCCTCAATACGTTTTTGCAGCAAAACCACGTCGATTCCTCGTTACTTTTATGCAGCACAACCACGTCGATTTCTCAATACGTTGGTGCAGCACAACCATGTCGATTCCTCAATACGTTGGTGCAGCACAACCACGTTGATTCCTAAATACGCAGATGCAGCACAACCACGTGGATTCCTCAATAGGTTGATGTAGCACAACCACGTCGATTCCTCAATACGTTGGTACAGCACAACCACGTCGATTCCTCAATACGATGATGCAGCACAACCACGTAGGTTCCTCAATACGTTGATGCATCACAACCATGTCGATTCCTCCATACGCTGACACAGCACAATCACGTCGATTCATCAATAGGCTGACGCAGCACAACCACGTCGATTCCTCAATACGTTGGTGCAGCACAACCACATCGAATCCTCAATACGTTGGTGCAGCACAACCACGTCGATTCCTCAATACCTTGGTGAAGCACAACCACGTCGATTCCTCAATACGTTCGTACAGCACAACCACGTCGATTCATCAATACATTGATGCAGCACAACCACGTCGATTCCTTAATACCTTGGTGCAGCACAACCACGTCGATTCCTCAATACGTTGGTGCAGCACAACCACGTCGATTCCTCAATACGTTGACACAGCACCACCACGTCGATTCCTCAATACGTTGATGCAGCACAACCACGTGGATTCCTCAATACGTTGGTGCAGCAAAACCATGTCGATTCCTCATTACGTTGCTGTAGCACAACCACGTCGATTCCTCAATACCTTGGTGCAGCACAACCACGTCTATTCCTCAATACGTTGGTGCAGCACAACCACGTCTATTCCTCAATACGTTGGTGCAGCACAACCACGTAGATTCCTCAATACATTGATGCAGCACAACCACGCCGATTCCTCAATACGTTAGAGCAGCACAACTACGTCGATTCCTCCATACGCTGACACAGCACAATCACGTCGATTCCTCAATACGCTGACGCAGCACAACCACGTCGATTCCTCAATACGTTGGTGCATCACAACCACGTCGAATACTCAATACGTTGGTGCAGCACAACCACGTCGATTCCTCAATACCTTGCTGCAGCCCAACCACATCGATTCCTCAATACGTTAGTACAGCACAACCACGTCGATTCCTCAATACGTTGGTGCAGCACAACCACGTCGATTCCTCAATACCTTGGTGCAGCACAACCACGTCGATTCCTCAATACGTTGTTGCAGCAAAACCACGTCGATTCCTCAATACCTTGGTGCAGCACAACCATGTCGATTCCTCAATACGTTGGTACAGCACAACCACGTCGATTCCTCAATACGTTGATGAGGCACAACCACGTCGATTTCTCAATACGTTGATGCTGCACAACCACGTCGATTCCTCAATACGTTGGTGCAGCACAACCATGTCGATTCCTCAATACCTTGGTGCAGCACAACCACGTCGATTCCTCAATACGTTGGTACAGCACAACCACGTCGATTCCTCAATACGTTGATGCAGCACAACCACGTCGATTCCTTAATACCTTGGTGCAGCACAAACACGTCGATTCCTCAATACGTTGGTGCAGCACAACCACGTCGATTCCTCAATACGTTGATACAGCACCACCACGTCGATTCCTCAATACGTTGATGCAGCACAACCACGTGGATTCCTCAATACGTTGGTGCAGCAAAACCATGTCGATTCCTCAATACGTTGCTGTAGCACAACCACGTCGATTCCTCAATACCTTGGTGCAGCACAACCACGTCTATTCCTCAATACGTTGGTGCAGCACAATCACGTCGATTACTCAATACGATGATGCAGCACAACCACGGCGATTCCTCAATACGTTGATGCAGCACAACCGTGTCGATTCCTCAATATGTTGATGCAGTACAACCATGTCGATTCCTCTATACGTTGATGCAGCACAACCACGTCGATTCCTCAATACGTTGGTGCAGCACAACCACGCCGATTCCTCAATACGTTGGTGCAGTACAACCATGTCGATTCCTCTATACGTGGATGCAGCACAACCACGTCGATTCCTCAATACGTTGGTGCAGCACAACCACGCCGATTCCTCAATACGTTGGTGCAGCACAATCACGTCGAATCCTCAATACGTTGGTGCAGCACAACCACGTTGATTCCTCCATACGCTGACACAGCACAATCACGTCGATTCCTCAATACGCTGATGCAGCACAACCACGTAGATTCCTCAATACGTTGATGTAGCACAACCACGTCGATTCCTCAATACGTTGCTTTAGCACTAACACGTCGATTCCTCCATACGCCGACACAGCACAATCACGTCGATTCCTCAATACGTTGATGCAGCACAACCACGTCGATTCCTCAATACGTTGATGCAGCACAACCACGTCGATTCCTCAATGCGTTGGTGCAGCACAACCACGTCGATTCCCCAATACGTTGGTGCACCACAACCACGTCGATTCCTCAATACGTTGGTGCAGCACAACCACGTCGAATCCTCAATACGTTGGTGCAGCACAACCTCGTCGATTCCTCAATACCTTTGTGCAGCACAACCACGTCGATTCCTCAATACGTTGGTGCAGCACAACCACGTCGATTCCTCAATACGTTGCTGTAGCACTAACACCTCGATTCCTCAATACGTTGATGCAGCACAACCATGTTGATTCCTCAATACGTTGGTGCAGCATAACCACGTCGATTCCTAAATGCGTTGGTGCAGCACAACCACGTTGATTCCTCAATACGTTGGTGCAGCACAACCAGGTCGATTCCTCAATGCATTGGTGCAGCACAACCACGTCGATTCCTCAATACGTTGATGCAGCACAACCATGTCGATTCCTCAATACGTTGGTGCAGCACAACCACGTCGATTCCTCAATACGTTCGTACAGCACAACCATGTCGATTCCTCAATACGCTGACGCAGCACAACCACGTCGAATCCTCAATACGTTGGTGCAGCACAACCACGTCGAATCCTCAATACGTTGGTGCAGCACAACCACGTCGATTCCTCAATACGTTGGTGCAGCACAACCACGTCGATTCCTCAATACGTTGATGCAGCCCAACCATATCGATTCCTCAATACTTTTATGCAGCACAACCACGTCGATTCCTCAATACGTTGGTGCAGCAAAACCACGTCGATTCCTCAATACGTTATGTAGCACAACCACGTAGATTCCTCAATACGCAGATGCAGCACAACCACGTAGATTCCTCAATACGTTGATGTAGCACAACCACGTCGATTCCTCAATACGTTGGTGCAGCACAACCACGTCGATTCCTCAATACGTTGCTGTAGCTCTACCACGTCGATTCCTCAATACGTTGATACGGCACAAACACGTCGATTCCTCAATACATTGGTGCAGCACAACCACGTCGATTCCTCAATGCGTTGGTGCAGCACAACCACATCGATTTCTCAATACGTTGGTGCACCAAAACCACGTCGATTCCTCAATACGTTGGTGCAGCACAACCACGTCGATTCCTCAATACGTTGATACAGCACCACCACGTCGATTCCTCAATACGTTGATGCAGCACAACCACGTCGATTCCTCAATACGTTGGTGCAGCACAACCATGTCGATTCCTCAATATGTTGCTGTAGCACAACCACGTCGATTCCTCAATACTTTGGTGCAGCACAACCACGTCTATTCCTCAATACGTTGGTGCAGCACAACCACGTCGATTCCTCAATACGTTGATGCAGCACAACCACGTCGATTGTTCAATACGTTGATGCAGCACAACCACGTCGATTCCTCAATACGTTGGTGCAGCACAACCACGTCGAATCCTCAATACGTTGGTGCAGCACAACCACGTCGATTCCTCAATACCTTGGTGCCGCACAACCACGTCGATTCCTCAATACGTTGGTACAGCACCATCACGTCGATTCCTCAATACGTTGATGCAGCACAACCACGTGGATTCCTCAATACGTTGGTGCAGCAACACCATTTCGATTCCTCAATACGTTGCTGTAGCACAACCACGTCGATTCCTCAATACCTTGGTGCAGCACAACCACGTCTATTCCTCATTGGTGCAGCACAACCACGTCGATTCCTCAATACGTTGATGCAGCACAACAACCTCGATTCCTCAATACGCTGACGCAGCACAACCACGTCGATTCCTCAATACGTTGATACAGCACCACCACGTCGATTCCTCAATACGTTGATGCAGCACAACCACGTGGATTCCTCAATACGTTGGTACAGCACAATCACGTCGATTCCTCATTACGTTGATGAGGCACAACCACGTCGATTCCTCAATACGTTGATGCAGCACAACCACGTCGATTCCTCAATACGTTGATGCAGCAAAACCAAGTCGATTCCTCGTTACTTTTATGCAGCACAACCACGTCGATTTCTCAATACGTTGGTGCAGAACAACCATGTCGATTCCTCAATACGTTGGTGCAGCACAACCACGTCGATTCCTAAATACGCAGATGCAGCACAACCACGTGGATTCCTCAATAGGTTGATGTAGCACAACCACGTCGATTCCTCAATACGTTGGTACAGCACAACCACGTCGATTCCACAATACGTTGCTGTAGCACTACCACGTCGATTCCTCAATACGTTGATGCAGCACAACCACGTAGATTCCTCAATACGTTGATGCAGCACAACCATGTCGATTCCTCCATACGCTGACACAGCACAATCACGTCGATTCATCAATACGCTGACACAGCACAACCACGTCGATTCCTCAATACGTTGGTGCAGCACAACCACGTCGAATCCTCAATACGTTGGTGCAGCACAACCACGTCGATTCCTCAATACCTTGGTGCAGCACAACCACGTCGATTCCTCAATACGTTCGTACAGCACAACCACGTCGATTCCTCAATACGTTGATGCAGCACAACCACGTCGATTCCTTAATACCTTGGTGCAGCACAACCACGTCGATTCCTCAATACGTTGGTGCAGCACAACCACGTCGATTCCTCAATACGTTGACACAGCAACACCACGTCGATTCCTCAATACGTTGATGCAGCACAACCGCGTGGATTCCTCAATACGTTGGTGCAGCAAAACCATGTCGATTCCTCAATACGTTGCTGTAGCACAACCACGTCGATTCCTCAATACCTTGGTGCAGCACAACCACGTCTATTCCTCAATACGTTGGTGCAGCACAACCACGTCGATTCCTCAATACATTGATGCAGCACAACCACGTCGATTACTCAATACGTTAGAGCAGCACAACTACGTCGATTCCTCCATACGCTGACACAGCACAATCACGTCGATTCCTCAATACGCTGACGCAGCACAACCACGTCGATTCCTCAATACGTTGGTGCATCACAACCACGTCGAATCCTCAATACGTTGGTGCAGCACAACCACGTCGATTCCTCAATAGCTTGCTGCAGCACACCACGTCGATTCCTCAATACGTTAGTACAGCACAACCACGTCGATTCCTCAATACGTTGGTGCAGCACAACCACGTCGATTCCTCAATACCTTGGTGCAGCACAACCACGTCGATTCCTCAATACGTTGGTGCAGCAAAACCACGTCGATTCCTCAATACCTTGGTGCAGCACAACCACGTCGATTCCTCAATACGTTGGTACAGCACAACCACGTCGATTCCTCAATACGTTGATGAGGCACAACCACGTCGATTTCTCAATACGTTGATGCAGCACAACCACGTCGATTCCTCAATACGTTGATGCAGCACAACCACGTCGATTCCTCGTTACTTTTATGCAGCACAACCACGTCGATTCCTCAATACGTTGGTGCAGCACAACCATGTCGATTCCTCAATACGTTGGTGCAGCACAACCACGTCGATTCCTAAATACGCAGATGCAGCACAGCCACGTGGATTCCTCAATACGTTGATGTAGCACAACCACGTCGATTACTCAATACGTTGGTACAGAACAACCACGTCGATTCCTCAATACGTTGCTGTAGCACAACCACGTCGATTCCTCAATACCTTGGTGCAGTACAACCAAGTCGATTCCTCAATACGTTGATGCAGCACAACCACGTCGATTCCTTAATACATTGGTGCAGCACAACCACGTCGATTCCTCAATACGTTGGTGCAACACAACCACGTCGATTCCTCAATACGTTGATACAGCACCACCACGTCGATTCCTCAATACGTTGATGCAGCACAACCACGTGGATTCCTCAATACGTTGGTGCAGCAATACCATGTCGATTCCTCAATACGTTGCTGTAGCACAACCACGTCGATTCCTCAATACCTTGGTGCAGCACAACCACGTCGATTCCTCAATACGTTGGTGCAGCAAAACCACGTCGATTCCTCAATACCTTGGTGCAGCACAACCACGTCGATTCCTCAATACGTTGGTACAGCACAACCACGTCGATTCCTCAATACGTTGATGAGGCACAACCACGTCGATTTCTCAATACGTTGATGCAGCACAACCACGTCGATTCCTCAATACGTTGATGCAGCACAACCACGTCGATTCCTCGTTACTTTTATGCAGCACAACCACGTCGATTCCTCAATACGTTGGTGCAGCACAACCATGTCGATTCCTCAATACGTTGGTGCAGCACAACCACGTCGATTCCTAAATACGCAGATGCAGCACAGCCACGTGGATTCCTCAATACGTTGATGTAGCACAACCACGTCGATTACTCAATACGTTGGTACAGAACAACCACGTCGATTCCTCAATACGTTGCTGTAGCACAACCACGTCGATTCCTCAATACCTTGGTGCAGTACAACCAAGTCGATTCCTCAATACGTTGATGCAGCACAACCACGTCGATTCCTTAATACATTGGTGCAGCACAACCACGTCGATTCCTCAATACGTTGGTGCAACACAACCACGTCGATTCCTCAATACGTTGATACAGCACCACCACGTCGATTCCTCAATACGTTGATGCAGCACAACCACGTGGATTCCTCAATACGTTGGTGCAGCAATACCATGTCGATTCCTCAATACGTTGCTGTAGCACAACCACGTCGATTCCTCAATACCTTGGTGCAGCACAACCACGTCTATTCCTCAATACGTTGGTGCAGCACAATCACGTCGATTACTCAATACGATGATGCAGCACAACCACGGCGATTCCTCAATACGTTGGTGCAGCACAACCGTGTCGATTCCTCAATATGTTGATGCAGTACAACCATGTCGATTCCTCTATACGTTGATGTAGCACAACCACGTCGATTCCTCAATACGTTGGTGCAGCACAACCACGCCGATTCCTCAATACGTTGGTGCAGCACAATCACGTCGAATCCTCAATACGTTGGTGCTGCACAATCATGTTGATTCCTCAATGCGCTGATGCAACACAACCACGTAGATTCCTCAATACGTTGATGTAGAACAACCACGTCGATTCCTCAATACGTTGCTGTAGCACTAACACGTCGATTCCTCCATACGCTGACACAGCACAATCACGTCGATTCCTCAATACGCTGATGCAGCACAACCACGTAGATTCCTCAATACGTTGATGTAGCACAACCACGTCAATTCCTCAATACGCTGATGCAGCACAACCACGTCGATTCCTCAATACGTTGGTGCAGCACAACCACGTCGATTCCTCAATACCTTGGTGCAGCACAACCACGTCGATTCCTCAATACGTTGGTGCAGCACAACCATGTCGATTCCTCAATACGTTGCTGTAGCACTAACACGTCGATTCCTCAATACGTTGATGCAGCACAACCATGTTGATTCCTCAATACGTTGGTGCAGCACAACCACGTCGATTCCTC
The DNA here is from genome assembly GCA_014843695.1 of Archivesica marissinica. Lineage (NCBI taxonomy): Eukaryota > Metazoa > Mollusca > Bivalvia > Venerida > Vesicomyidae > Archivesica > Archivesica marissinica. Next base: position 52,388 of record JABXNX010000033.1, read on the forward strand.
AATGCGTTGGTGCTGCACAATCACGTCGATTCCTCAATGCGTTGGTGCAGCACAACCACGTCGATTCCTCAATACGTTGGTGCAGGACAACCACGTCGATTACTCAATACGTTGATGCAACACAACCACGTCGATTCCTCAATACGTTGATGCAGCACAACCATGTCGATTCCTCAATAAGTTGGTGCAGCACAACCACGTCGATTCCTCAATACGTTGGTACAGCACAACCTTGTCGATTCCTCAATACATTGGTGCAGCACAACCACGTCGAATCCTCAATACGTTAGTGCAGCACAACTACGTCGATTCCTCCATACGCTGACACAGCACAATCACGTCGATTCCTCAATACGCTGACGCAGCACAACCATGTCGATTCCTCAATACGTTGGTGCCGCACAACCACGTCGATTCCTCAATACGTTGCTGTAGCACTAACACGTCGATTCCTCAATACGTTGATGCAGCACAACCATGTTGATTCCTCAATACGTTGCTGTAGCACTAACACGTCAATTCCTCAATACGTTGATGCAGCACAACCACGTTGATTCCTCAATACGTTGGTGCAGCACAACCACGTCGATTCCTCAATGCGTTGGTGTAGCACAACCAGGTCGATTCCTCAATACGTTGATGCATCACAACCACGGCGATTCCTCAATACCTAGGTGCAGCACAACCATGTCGATTCATCAATACGTTGATGCAGCACAACCACGTCGATTCCTCTATACATTGATGCAGCACAACCATGTCGATTCCTCAATACGTTGGTGCAGCACAACCACGTCGATTCCTCAATACGTTGGTACAGCACAACCATGTCGATTCCTCAATACGTTGGTGCAGCACAACCACGTCGATTCCTCAATACATTGGTGCAGCACAACCACGTCGATTCCTCAATACGTTGCTGTAGCACTAACACGTAGATTCCTCAATACGTTGATGCAGCACAACCATGTTGATTCCTCAATACGTTGGTGCAGCACAACCACGTCGATTCCTCAATGCGTTGGTGCAGCACAACCACGTCGAATCTTCAATGCGTTGGTGCAGCACAACCACGTCGATTCCTCAATACGTTGATGCAGCACAACCACGTCGATTCCTCAATACGTTGGTACGGTACAACCACGTCGATTACTCAATACGTTGATGCAGCACAACCACGGCGATTCCTCAATACGTTGGTGCAGCACAACCACGTCGATTCCTCAATACGTTGATGCAGCACAACCCTGTCGATTCCTCAATACGTTGGTGCAGCACAACCACGTCGATTCCTCAATACGTTGGTACAGCACAACCTTGTCGATTCCTCAATACATGGGTGCAGCACAACCACGTCGAATCCTCAATACGTTAGTGCAGCACAACTACGTCGATTCCTCCATACACTGACACAGCACAATCACGTCGAGTCCTCAATACGCTGACGCAGCACAACCACGTCGAATCCTCAATACGTTGGCGCAGCACAACCACGTCGATTCCTCAATACCTTGGTGCAGCACAACCACGTCGATTCCTCAATACGTTGGTGCAGCACAACCACGTCGATTCCTCAATACGTTGCTGTAGCACAACCACGTCGATTCCTCAATACGTTGATGCAGCACAACCACGTCGATTCCTCAATACGTTGGTGCAGCACAACCACGTCGATTCCTCAATACGTTGGTGCAGCACAACCACGTCGATTCCTCAATACGTTGGTGCAGCACAACCACGTCGATTCCTCAATACGTTGATGCAGCACAACCACGTCGATTCCTCAATACGTTGGTGCAGCACAACCACCTCGATTCCTCAATACGTTGGTACAGCACAACCATGTCGATTCCTCAATCGCTGACGCAGCACAACCACGTCGAATCCTCAATACGTTGGTGCAGCACAACCACGTCGATTCCTCAATACGTTGGTGCAGCACAACCACGTCGATTCCTCAATACGTTGGTGCAGCACAACCACGTCGATTCCTCAATACGTTGGTGCAGCACAACCACGTCGATTCCTCAATACGTTGATGCAGCACAACCACGTCGATTCCTCAATACGTTGGTGCAGCACAACAACGTCGATTCCTCAATACGTTTATGCAGCACAACCACGTCGATTCCTCAATACGTTGGTGCAGCACAACCACGTCGATTCCTCAATACGTTGCTGTAGCACTACCACGTAGATTCCTCAATACGCAGATGCAGCACAACCACGTAGATTCCTCAATACGTTGATGTAGCTCTACCACGTCGATTCCTCAATACGTTGATGCAGCACAACCACGTCGATTACTCAATACGTTGCTGCAGCACAACCACGTCGATTCCTCAATGCGTTGGTGCAGCACAACCACGTCGATTACTTAATACGTTGGTGCAGCACAAGCACGTCGATTCCTCAATACGTTGGTGCAGCACAACCACGTCGATTCCTCAATACGTTGATGCAGCACCACCACGTCGATTCCTCAATACGTTGATGCAGCACAACCACGTCGATTCCTCAATACGTTGGTGCAGCACAACCATGTCGATTCCTTAATACGTTGCTGTAGCACAACCAGGTCGATTCCTCAATACGTTGGTGCAGCACAACAACGTCGATTCCTCAATACGTTGGTGCAGCACAACCACGTCGATTCCTCAATACGTTGATGCAGCACAACCACGTCGATTCCTCAATACGTTGATGCAGCACAACCACGTCGATTCCTCAATACGTTGGTGCAGCACAACCACGTCGATTCCTCAATACGCTGATGCAGCACAACCACGTATATTCCTCAATACGTTGATGTAGCACAACCACGTCGATTCCTCAATACGTTGATGCAGCACAACCACGTCGATTACTCAATACGTTGATGCAGCACAACCACGGCGATTCCTCAATACGTTGGTGCAGCACAACCATGTCGATTCCTCAATATGTTGATGCAGCACAACCATGTCGATTCCTCTATACGTTGATGCAGCACAACCACGTCGATTCCTCAATACGTTGGTGCAGCACAACCACGCCGATTCCTCAATACGTTGGTGCAGCACAATCACGTCGAATCCTCAATAGGTTGATGCAGCACATTCACGTCGATTCCTCAATACGTTGGTGCAACACAACCACGTCGATTCCTCAATGCGTTGGTGTAGCACAACAACATCGATTCCTCAATACGTTGATGCAGCACAACCACGTCGATTCCTCAATACGCTGATGCAGCACAACCACGTCGATTCCTCAATACGTTGATGCAGCACAACCACGTCGATTCCTCAATACGCTGATGCAGCACAACCACGTAGATTCCTCAATACGTTGATGTAGCACAACCACGTCGATTCCTCAATACGTTGGTGAAGCACAACCACGTCGATTCCTCAATACGTTGCTGTAGCACTAACACTTCGATTCCTCAATACGCTGATGGAGCACAACCACGTATATTCCTCAATACGTTGATGTAGCACAACCACGTCGATTCCTCCATACGCTGACACAGCACAATCACGTCGATTGCTTAATACGCTGACGCAGCACAACCACGTCGATTCCTCAATACGTTGGTGCAGCACAACCACGTCGAATCCTCAATACGTTGGTGCAGCACAACCACCTCGATTCCTCAATACATTGGTGCAGCACAACCACGTCGATTCCTCAATACGTTGGTACAGCACAACCACGTCGATTCCTCAATACGTTGATGCAGCACAACCACGTCGATTCCTCAATACGTTAGTGCAGCACAACCACGTCGATTACTCAATACGTTGATGCAGCACAACCACGGCGATTCCTCAATACGTTGGTGCAGCACAACCATGTCGATTCCTCAATATGTTGATGCAGCACAACCATGTCGATTCCTCTATACGTTGATGCAGCACAACCACGTCGATTCCTCAATACGTTGGTGCAGCACAACCACGCCGATTCCTCAATACGTTGGTGCAGCACAATCACGTCGAATCCTCAATAGGTTGATGCAGCACATTCACGTCGATTCCTCAATACGTTGGTGCAACACAACCACGTCGATTCCTCAATACGTTGGTGTAGCACAACAACATCGATTCCTCAATACGTTGATGCAGCACAACCACGTCGATTCCTCAATACGCTGATGCAGCACAACCACGTCGATTCCTCAATACGTTGATGCAGCACAACCACGTCGATTCCTCAATACGCTGATGCAGCACAACCACGTAGATTCCTCAATACGTTGATGTAGCACAACCACGTCGATTCCTCAATACGTTGGTGCAGCACAACCACGTCGATTCCTCAATACGTTGCTGTAGCACTCACACTTCGATTCCTCAATACGCTGATGGAGCACAACCACGTAGATTCCTCAATACGTTGATGTAGCACAACCACGTCGATTCCTCCATACGCTGACACAGCACAATCACGTCGATTGCTTAATACGCTGACGCAGCACAACCACGTCGATTCCTCAATACGTTGGTGCAGCACAACCACGTCGAATCCTCAATACGTTGGTGCAGCACAACCACCTCGATTCCTCAATACATTGGTGCAGCACAACCACGTCGATTCCTCAATACGTTGGTACAGCACAACCACGTTGATTCCTCAATACGTTGATGCAGCACAACCACGTCGATTCCTCAATACGTTAGTGCAGCACAGCTACGTCGATTCCTCCATACGCTGACACAGCACAATCACGTCGATTTCTCAATACGCAGACGCAGCACAACCACGTTGATTCCTCAATACGTTGGTGCAGAACAACCACGTCGAATCCTCAATACGTTGGTGCAGCACAACCACGTCGATTCCTCAATACGTTAGTGCAGCACATCTACGTCGATTCCTCCATACGCTGACACAGCACAATCACGTCGATTCCTCAATACGCTGACGCAGCACAACCACGTTGATTCCTCAATACGTTGGTGCAGCACAACCACGTCGAATCCTCAATACGTTGGTGCAGCACAACCACGTCGATTCCTCAATACGTTGGTACAGCACAACCACGTCGATTCCTCAATACCTTGGTGCAGCACAATCACGTCGATTCCTCAATACGTTGGTGCATCAAAACCACGTCGATTCCTCAATACCTTGGTGCAGCACAACCACGTCGATTCCTCAATTAGTTGGTACAGTACAACCACGTCGATTCCTCAATACGTTGATGCAGCACAACCACGTTGATTCCTCAATACGTTGATACAGCACCACCACGTCGATTCCTCAATACGTTGATACAGCACCACCACGTCGATTCCTCAATACGTTGATACAGCACAACCACGTCGATTCCTTAATACGTTGATGTAGCACAACCAGGTCGATTCCTCAATACGTTGGTGCAGCACAACAACATCGATTCCTCAATACGTTGATGCAGCACAACCACGTCGATTCCTCAATACGTTGGTGCAGCACAACCATGTCGATTCCTCAATATGTTGATGCAGCACAACCATGTCGATTCCTCTATACGTTGATGCAGCACAACCACGTCGATTCCTCAATACGTTGGTGCAGCACAACCACGCCGATTCCTCAATACGTTGGTGCAGCACAATCACGTCGAATCCTCAATACGCTGATGCAGCACAACCACGTATATTCCTCAATACGTTGATGTAGCACAACCACGTCGATTCCTCAATACGTTGGTGCAGCACAACCACGTCGATTCCTCAATACGTTGATGCAGCACAACCACGTCGATTACTCAATACGTTGATGCAGCACAACCACGGCGATTCCTCAATACGTTGGTGCAGCACAACCATGTCGATTCCTCAATATGTTGATGCAGCACAAACATGTCGATTCCTCTATACGTTGATGCAGCACAACCACGTCGATTCCTCAATACGTTGGTGCAGCACAACCACGCCGATTCCTCAATACGTTGGTGCAGCACAATCACGTCGAATCCTCAATAGGTTGATGCAGCACATTCACGTCGATTCCTCAATACGTTGGTGCAACACAACCACGTCGATTCCTCAATACGTTGGTGTAGCACAACAACATCGATTCCTCAATACGTTGATGCAGCACAACCACGTCGATTCCTCAATACGCTGATGCAGCACAACCACGTAGATTCCTCAATACGTTGATGTAGCACAACCACGTCGATTCCTCAATACGTTGGTGCAGCAAAACCATGTCGATTCCTCAATACGTTGCTGTAGCACAACCACGTCGATTCCTCAATACCTTGGTGCAGCACAACCACGTCTATTCCTCAATACGTTGGTGCAGCACAACCACGTCGATTCCTCAATACGTTGATGCAGCACATCCACGTCGATTACTCAATACGTTGATGCAGCACAACCACGGCGATTCCTCAATACGTTGGTGCAGCACAACCATGTCGATTCCTCAATATGTTGATGCAGCACAACCATGTCGATTCCTCTATACGTTGATGCAGCACAACCACGTCGATTCCTCAATACGTTGCTGCAGCACAACCACGCCGATTCCTCAATACGTTGGTGCAGCACAATCACGTCGTATCCTCAATACGTTGGTGCAGCACAGCCACGTCGATTCTTCAATACGTTGGTGCAGCACAACCACGTCGATTCCTCAATACGTTGGTGTAGCACAACAACATCGATTCCTCAATACGTTGATGCAGCACAACCATGTCGATTCCTCAATACGCTGATGCAGCACAACCACGTAGATTCCTCAATACCTTGGTGTAGCACAACCACGTCGATTCCTCAATGCGTTGGTGCAGCACAACCACGTCGATTCCTCAATACGTAGATGCAGCACAACCACGTCGATTCCTCAATACGTTGGTGCAGCACAACCACGTCGATTCCTCAATACGTTGATGCAGCACAACCACGTCGATTCCTCAATACGTTGGTGCAGCACAACCACGTCGATTCCTCAATACGTTGGTGCAGCACAACCACGTCGATTCCTCAATACGTTGATGCAGCACAACCACGGCGATTCCTCAATACGCTGATGCATCACAACCACGTAGATTCCTCAATACGTTGATGTAGCACAACCACGTCGATTCCTCAATACGTTGCTGTAGCACTAATACGTCGATTCCTCAATACGTTGATGCAGCACAACCACGTCGATTCCTCAATACGTTGGTGCAGCACAACCACGTCGATTCCTCAATGCGTTGGTGCAGCACAACCACGTCGATTCCTCAATACGTTGATGCAGCACAACCATGTCGATTCCTCAATACGTTGGTGCAGCACAACCACGTCGATTCCTCAATACCTTGATGCAGCACAACCACGGCGATTCCTCATTACGTTGGTGCAGCACAACCATGTCGATTCCTCAATACGTTGATGCAGCACAACCACGTCGATTCCTCAATACGTTGATGCAGCACAACCACGTCGATTCCTCAATACGTTGGTGCAGCACAACCACGTCGATTCCTCAATACGTTGGTGCAGCACAACCACGTCGATTCCTCAATACGTTGGTGCAGCACAACCACGTCGATTCCTCAATACGTTGGTGCAGCACAACCACGTCGATTCCTCAATACGTTGATGCAGCACAACCACGTCGATTCCTCAATACGTTGGTGCAGCACAACCACGTCGATTCCTCAATACGTTGGTGCAGCACAACCACGTCGATTCCTCAATATGTTGGTGCAGCACAACCACGTCGATTCCTCAATACGTTGGTGCAGCACAACCACGTCGATTCCTCAATACGTTGGTGCAGCACAACCACGTCGATTCCTCAATACGTTGGTGCAGCAAAACCACGTCGATTACTCAATACGTTGGTGCAGCACAACCACGTCGATTCCTAATTACGTTGGTGCAGCACAACCACGTCGATTCCTCAATACGTTGGTGCAACACAGCCAAGTCGATTCCTCAATACGTTGATGCAGCACAACCATGTCGATTCCTCATTACGTTGGTGCAGCCCAACCACGTCGATTCCTCAATACGTTGGTGCAGCACAACCACGTCGATTCCTCAATACCTTGCTGTAGCACAACCACGTCGATTCCTCAATACGTTGATGCAGCATAACCACGTCGATTCCCCAATACGTTGATGCAGCACAACCACGTCGATTCCTCAATACGTTGGTGCAGCACAACCACGTCGATTCCTCAATACGTTGGTGCAGCACAACCACGTCGAGTCCTCAATACGTTGGTGCAGCACAACCACGTAGATTCCTCAATACGCTGACGCAGTACAATCACGTCGATTCCTCAATACGCTGACGCAGCACAACCACGTCGATTCCTCAATACGTTGGTGCAGCAAAACCACGTCGAATCCTCAATACGTTGGTGCAGCACAACCATGTCGATTCCTCAATACGTTGATGCAGCACAACCACGTCGAGTCCTCAATACGCTGATGCAGCACAACCACGTCAATTCCTCAATACGTTGCTGTAGCACAACCACGTCGATTCCTCAATACGTTGATGCAGCACAACCACGTCGATTCCTCAATACGTTGGTGCAGCACAACCACGTCGATTCCTCACGTACGAAAATCACTTGTGCACCACCGACATACAAATTTAATTTAAGTTTCATAACATTGCACCTATTAGGTGCTGAGAATAGGGGACATATTTGTGGATATTTAGTCCATTAAAGGGCAATAACTCTGGTGTTGCTAGGTTGATCCTCACGACAAGTACTGTGCACCACACTATTGCGAACCTATTTATTTTTTGAGTTTCATAAAAGTTCACCCATTTGTGACTGAGACCCGGGTATAACAAACATCAAATGAATTGCCAGGATGGAAGTTTCAGGCCAAGTTTGATCCAATTCTGCCATGTAGACTCAGATAGTATACAGGAAAAATGCAGGGGTTTCCTCCAGCCCATTCACGTGCTAAAATATGCATCGCGTGTATATCCAAATGTCCAAATTACAGCGCTTGAATTTCAAATCAATAATTAAAAAATCATAAAATCTGCATTAATACTGATAAGATCAACAAATACATTTAATTATTGTGAAATAAGCATTATATTACCCATGTAAGCATTATATTACCCATGTAAGCATTATATTATATTACCCATGTAAGCATTATATTATATTACCCATGTAAGCATTATATTATATTACCCATGTAAGCATTATATTATATTACCCATGTAAGCATTATATTATATTACCCATGTAAGCATTATATTATATTACCCATGTAAGCATTATATTATATTACCCATGTAAGCATTATATTTATTACCCATGTAAGCATTATATTATATTACCCATGTAAGCATTATATTATATTACCCATGTAAGCATTATATTATATTACCCATGTAAGCATTATATTATATTACCCATGTAAGCATTATATTATATTACCCATGTAAGCATGTTACTTTTAAATTAAGTAATTCTCTGTCAATGAAATTGGCATTCACGAAGTAAACAAGCAGTTAAATGTTTGTCTAGGCAAATGATTGAAAGTATGTTCATACTGATGCTGCATCTGGGAAAGTAAATGAGGTGTGGCCCAGCAGAGGTGTGGCCCAGCAGAGGCGTGGCCCAGCAGAGGTGTGGCCCAGCAGAAGCATTCAAGGTGGTGTGGCCCAGCAAAGCATTCAAGGTGGTGTGGCCCAGCAGAAGCATTCATGGTGGTGTGGCCCAGCAGAGGCATTCAAGGTGGTGTGGCCCAGCAGAAGCATTCAAGGTGGTGTGGCCCAACAGAAGCATTCAAGCTGGTGTGGCCCAACAGAAGCATTCAAGCTGGTGTGGCCCAACAGAAGCATTCAAGGTGGTGTGGCCCAGCAGAAGCATTCAAGTTTCGCCAGGATGTGCCAAAGGACATATATGTGATGACCCCTTTGTACCATGAGAGCACATAAAGCATAGCAGAGGGGAGTTAAAATAGGATGTCGGGGGACAGCAATTATAAACAGGCAATGAGGTTACACCACAGCAGTAACAGACAAGGAGGTTACACCACAGTACAGTAGTAACAGACAAGGGTGTTATACCACAGCACAGCAGTAACAGACAAGGAGGTTACACAACAGCACAGTAGTAACAGACAAGGAGGTTACACCACAGCACAGTAGTAACAGACAAGGGTGTTATACCACAGCACAGCAGTAACAGACAAGGAGGTTACACAACAGCACAGTAGTAACAGACAAGGAGGTTACACAACAGCACAGCAGTAACAGACAAGGAGGTTACACAACAGCACAGTAGTAACAGACAAGGAGGTTACACCACAGCACAGTAGTAACAGACAAGGAGGTTACACCACAGCACCGCAGTAACAGAAAAGGAAGTTACACCACAGCACCGCAGTAACAGACAAGGAGGTTACACCACAGCACAGTAGTAACAGACAAGGGTGTTATACCACAGCACAGCAGTAACAGACAAGGAGGTTACACCACAACACAGCAGTGACAGACAAGGAGGTTACACCACATCACAGTAGTAACAGACAAGGAGGTTACACCACAACACAGCAGTAACAGACAAGGAGGTTACACCACAGCACAGTAGTAACAGACAAGGAGGTTATACCACAGCACAGTAGTAACAGACAAGGAGGTTATACCACAGCACAGTAGTAACAGACAAGGAGGTTACACCACAGCACAGTAGTAACATACAGGGAGGTTATACCACAACGCAGCAGTAACAGACAAGGAGGTTACACCACAGCACAGCAGACAAGGAGGTTACAGAACAGCACAGTAGTAACAGACAAGGAGGTTACACCACAATACAGTAGTAACAGACAAGGAGGTTACACCACAGCACAGCAGTAACAGGCAAGAAGGTTACACAACAGCACAGTAGTAACAGACAAGGAGGTTACACCACAGCACAGCAGTAACAGACAAGGAGGTTACACCACAGCACAGCAGTAACAGACACGGAGGTTACACCACAGCACAGTAGTAACAGACAAGGAGGTTACACAACAGCACAGTAGTAACAGACAAGGAGGTTACACAACAGCACAGTAGTAACAGACAAGGAGGTTACACAACAGCACAGTAGTAACAGACAAGGAGGTTACACAACACAGTAGTAACAGACAAGGAGGTTACACCACAGCACAGCAGTAACAGACAAGGAGGTTACACAACAGCACAGTAGTAACAGACAAGGAGGTTACATCACTGCACAGCAGTAACAGACAAGGAGGTTACACCACAGCACAGCAGTAACAGACAAGGAGGTTACATCACTGCACAGCAGTAACAGACAAGGAGGTTACACCACAACACAGTAGTAACAGACAAGGAGGTTACATCACTGCACAGCAGTAACAGACAAGGAGGTTACACCACAGCACAGCAGTAACAGACATGGACGTTACACCACAGCACAGCAGTAACAGACATGGAGGTTACACCACAGCACAGTAGTAACAGACAAGGAGGTTACACCACAGCACAGTAGTAACAGACAGGGAGGTTACACCACAGCACAGCAGTAACAGACAAGGAGGTTACACCACAGCACAGTAGTAACAGACAAGGAGGTTATACCACAGCACAGTAGTAACAGACAAGGAGGTTACACAACAGCACAGTAGTAACAGACAAGGAGATTACACAACAGCACAGTAGTAACAGACAAGGAGGTTACACAACAGCACAGTAGTAACAGACAAGGAGGTTACACAACAGCACAGCAGTAACAGACAAGGAGGTTACACCACAGCACAGCAGTAACAGACAAGGAGGTTACACCACAGCACAGCAGTAACAGACAAGGAGGTTACACCACAGCACAGCAGTAACAGACAAGGAGGTTACACCACAGCACAGTAGTAACAGACAAGGAGGTTACACCACAGCACAGTAGTAACAGACAAGGAGGTTACACAACAGCACAGTAGTAACAGACAAGGAGGTTACACAACAGCACAACAGTAACAGACAAGGAGGTTACACCACAGCACATAGTAACAGACAAGGAGGTTACACCACAACACAGCAGTAACAGACAAGGAGGTTACACCACAACACAGCAGTAACAGACAAGGAGGTTACACCACAGCACAGTAGTAACAGACAAGGGTGTAATACCACAGCACAGTAGTAACAGACAAGGGTGTAATACCACAACACAGCAGTAACAGACAAGGGGGTTACACCACAGCACAGCAGTAACAGACAAGGAGGTTACACCATAGCACAGCAGTAACAGACAAGGAGGTTACACCACAGCACAGTAGTAACATACAAGGAGGTTACACCACAGCACAGTAGTAACAGACAAGGAGGTTACACAACAGCACAGCAGTAACAGACAATGAGGTTACACCACAGCACAGTAGTAACAGACATGGAGGTTACACAACAGCACAGCAGTAACAGACAAGGAGGTTACACCACAGCACAGCACTTACAGACAAGGGGGTTACACCACAGCACAGCAGTAACAGACAAGGAGGTTACACAACAGCACAGTAGTAACAGACAAGGAGGTTACACAACAGCACAGTAGTAACAGACAAGGAGGTTACACAACAGCACAGCAGTAACAGACAAGGGTGTAATACCACAACACAGCAGTAACAGACATGGAGGTTACACCACAGCACAGCAGTAACAGATAAGGAGGTTACACCACAGCACAGTAGTAACAGATAAGGAGGTTACACCACAGCACAGCAGTAACAGACAAGGAGGTTACACCACAGCACAGTAGTAACAGACAAGGAGGTTACACCACAGCACAGTAGTAACAGACAAGGGTGTAATACCACAACACAGCAGTAACAGACAAGGAGGTTACACCACAGCACAGTAGTAACATACAAGGAGGTTACACCACAGCACAGTAGTAACAGACAAGGAGGTTACACCACAGCACAGTAGTAACAGGCACGGAGGTTACACCACAGCACAGCAGTAACAGACAAGGAGGTTACACCACAGCACAGTAGTAACAGACAAGGAGGTTACACCACAACACAGCAGTAACAGACAAGAAGGTTACACCACAACACAGCAGTAACAGACAAGGAGGTTACACCACAGCACAGCAGTAACAGACAAGGAGGTTACACCACAGCACAGTAGTAACAGACAAGGAGGTTACACCACAGCACAGTAGTAACAGACAAGGAGGTTACACAACAGCACAGTAGTAACAGACAAGGAGGTTACACAACAGCACAACAGTAACAGACAAGGAGGTTACACAACAGCACAGTAGTAACAGACAAGGAGATTACACCACAGCACAGTAGTAACAGACAAGGAGGTTACACCACAACACAGCAGTAACAGACAAGGAGGTTACACCACAGCACAGTAGTAACAGACAAGGAGGTTACACCACAGCACAGTAGTAACAGACAAGGGTGTAATACCACAACACAGCAGTAACAGACAAGGGGGTTACACCACAGCACAACAGTAACATACAAGGAGGTTACACAACAGCACAGTAGTAACAGACAAGGAGATTACACCACAGCACAGCAGTAACAGACATGGAGGTTACACCACAGCACAGTAGTAACAGACAAGGAGGTTACACCACAGCACAGTAGTAACAGACAGGGAGGTTACACCACAGCACAGCAGTAACAGACAAGGAGGTTACACCACAGCACAGTAGTAACAGACAAGGAGGTTATACCACAGCACAGTAGTAACAGACAAGGAGGTTACACAACAGCACAGTAGTAACAGACAAGGAGATTACACAACAGCACAGTAGTAACAGACAAGGAGGTTACACAACAGCACAGTAGTAACAGACAAGGAGGTTACACAACAGCACAGCAGTAACAGACAAGGAGGTTACACCACAGCACAGCAGTAACAGACAAGGAGGTTACACCACAGCACAGCAGTAACAGACAAGGAGGTTACACCACAGCACAGCAGTAACAGACAAGGAGGTTACACCACAGCACAGTAGTAACAGACAAGGAGGTTACACCACAGCACAGTAGTAACAGACAAGGAGGTTACACAACAGCACAGTAGTAACAGACAAGGAGGTTACACAACAGCACAACAGCACAACAGTAACAGACAAGGAGGTTACACAACAGCACAGTAGTAACAGACAAGGAGGTTACACCACAGCACATAGTAACAGACAAGGAGGTTACACCACAACACAGCAGTAACAGACAAGGAGGTTACACCACAGCACAGTAGTAACAGACAAGGAGGTTACACCACAGCACAGTAGTAACAGACAAGGGTGTAATACCACAACACAGCAGTAACAGACAAGGGGGTTACACCACAGCACAGCAGTAACAGACAAGGAGGTTACACCATAGCACAGCAGTAACAGACAAGGAGGTTACACCACAGCACAGTAGTAACATACAAGGAGGTTACACCACAGCACAGTAGTAACAGACAAGGAGGTTACACAACAGCACAGCAGTAACAGACAATGAGGTTACACCACAGCACAGTAGTAACAGACATGGAGGTTACACAACAGCACAGCAGTAACAGACAAGGTTACACCACAGCACAGCACTTACAGACAAGGGGGTTACACCACAGCACAGCAGTAACAGACAAGGAGGTTACACAACAGCACAGTAGTAACAGACAAGGAGGTTACACAACAGCACAGTAGTAACAGACAAGGAGGTTACACAACAGCACAGCAGTAACAGACAAGGGTGTAATACCACAACACAGCAGTAACAGACATGGAGGTTACACCACAGCACAGCAGTAACAGATAAGGAGGTTACACCACAGCACAGTAGTAACAGATAAGGAGGTTACACCACAGCACAGCAGTAACAGACAAGGAGGTTACACCACAGCACAGTAGTAACAGACAAGGAGGTTACACCACAGCACAGTAGTAACAGACAAGGGTGTAATACCACAACACAGCAGTAACAGACAAGGAGGTTACACCACAGCACAGTAGTAACATACAAGGAGGTTACACCACAGCACAGTAGTAACAGACAAGGTTACACCACAGCACAGTAGTAACAGGCACGGAGGTTACACCACAGCACAGCAGTAACAGACAAGGAGGTTACACCACAGCACAGTAGTAACAGACAAGGAGGTTACACCACAACACAGCAGTAACAGACAAGAAGGTTACACCACAACACAGCAGTAACAGACAAGGAGGTTACACCACAGCACAGCAGTAACAGACAAGGAGGTTACACCACAGCACAGTAGTAACAGACAAGGAGGTTACACCACAGCACAGTAGTAACAGACAAGGAGGTTACACAACAGCACAGTAGTAACAGACAAGGAGGTTACACAACAGCACAACAGTAACAGACAAGGAGGTTACACAACAGCACAGTAGTAACAGACAAGGAGATTACACCACAGCACAGTAGTAACAGACAAGGAGGTTACACCACAACACAGCAGTAACAGACAAGGAGGTTACACCACAGCACAGTAGTAACAGACAAGGAGGTTACACCACAGCACAGTAGTAACAGACAAGGGTGTAATACCACAACACAGCAGTAACAGACAAGGGGGTTACACCACAGCACAGCAGTAACAGACAAGGAGGTTACACCATAGCACAGCAGTAACAGACAAGGAGGTTACACCACAGCACAGTAGTAACATACAAGGAGGTTACACCACAGCACAGTAGTAACAGACAAGGAGGTTACACAACAGCACAGCAGTAACAGACAAGGAGGTTACACCACAGCACAGTAGTAACAGACAAGGAGGTTACACAACAGCACAGCAGTAACAGACAAGGAGGTTACACCACAGCACAGCACTAACAGACAAGGGGGTTACACCACAGCACAGCAGTAACAGACAAGGAGGTTACACAACAGCACAGTAGTAACAGACAAGGAGGTTACACAACAGCACAGTAGTAACAGACAAGGAGGTTACACAACAGCACAGCAGTAACAGACAAGGGTGTAATACCACAACACAGCAGTAACAGACATGGAGGTTACACCACAGCACAGCAGTAACAGATAAGGAGGTTACACCACAGCACAGTAGTAACAGATAAGGAGGTTACACCACAGCACAGCAGTAACAGACAAGGAGGTTACACCACAGCACAGTAGTAACAGACAAGGAGGTTACACCACAGCACAGTAGTAACAGACAAGGGTGTAATACCACAACACAGCAGTAACAGACAAGGAGGTTACACCACAGCACAGTAGTAACATACAAGGAGGTTACACCACAGCACAGTAGTAACAGACAAGGAGGTTACACCACAGCACAGTAGTAACAGGCACGGAGGTTACACCACAGCACAGCAGTAACAGACAAGGAGGTTACACCACAGCACAGTAGTAACAGACAAGGAGGTTACACCACAACACAGCAGTAACAGACAAGAAGGTTACACCACAACACAGCAGTAACAGACAAGGAGGTTACACCACAGCACAGCAGTAACAGACAAGGAGATTACACCACAACACAGCAGTAACAGACAAGGAGGTTACACCACAGCACAGTAGTAACAGACAAGGAGGTTACACCACAGCACAGTAGTAACAGGCAAGGAGGTTACACCACAGCACAGTAGTAACAGGCAAGGAGGTTACACCACAGAACAGTAGTAACAGGCAAGGAGGTTACACCACAGCACAGTAGTAACAGGCAAGGAGGTTACACCACAGAACAGCAGTAACAGACAAGGAGGACTAATCTCTTCAGGAGGCGTCGCTCATATGGGCAACCGGTGGCGACGATAAATAAACATAAAACACACTTGTTTCTATGGTTTTTATTTTGTTGATAAATGTATTTGCGTACAATAATTACAATGATATTGTAAAGTAAAGAAACAGAACAGTTAATAAAAGATGGTTTGCAATGCGAAGATTTTATCGTAAATCTTTCAAACTAATTCCTGGTAAATCAGAATTTTTTCCAGTTTCGTTCAGGCATGTAATGTTTTTGTGGTTTTTATTTGGGTTGGAAAGTTATTCTTTTGTTTCATTTACAAACTGCAGAGCATAACAGTAGCAATTTTATTCAATTATGTACATATTATTTTAGCATTTTAATAAATATTTCGCTCAAACCCTTTCTCAAATATTCAATCACCTGTAAATGTGTCTGAATCTGTGATGAGCTCACCGTGGCAGGCATTCACGTGTTTTATGAATCTGTGATGAGCACACCGTGGCAGGCATTCACATGTTTTATGAATCAGTGATGAGCTCACCGTGGCAGGCATTCACATGTTTTATGAATCTGTGATAAGCTCACCATGGCAGGCATTCACATGTTTTATGAATCAGTGATGAGCTCACCGTGGCAGGCATTCACATGTTTTATGAATCAGTGATGAGCTCACCGTGGCAGGCATTCACATGTTTTATGAATCTGTGATGAGCTCACCGTGGCAGGCATTCACATGTTTTATGAATCTGTGCTGAGCTCACCGTGGCAGGCATTCACATGTTTCTATGGCTACCAGTTGTAAGCAGCATACAACGACGAGGCACCAACACACCTTCAATGGAACAAACCAACTTCATTGATCATTCACAACACGTTGCCAATTGTTAAATGTTTATCACTGAAAGTTAAATCTATTCCTCATGGCGATGGATTCCATAAGTAATGAGCTCGAGAGAGAGCGATTAAACTAATGTAAAAACTTGTTTTCAAGCTAAAATAATGTTTGTATAAACCAAAATGTCTTCATACAATCATAGCAATACTTGGATGATTTCCATGAACACTTGATTATTATGAAGTCACAGGTGCTGTGTGTCTCTATGCATTCTCACAATCAAGTGAATGTGCACAGGTGCTGTGTGTCTCTATGCATTCTCACAATCAAGTGAATGTGCACAGGTGCTGTGTGTCTCTATGCATTCTCACAATCAAGTGAATGTGCACAGGTGCTGTGTGTCTCTATGCATTCTCACAATCAAGTGAATGTGCACAGGTGCTGTGTGTCTCTATGCATTCTCACAATCAAGTGAATGTGCACAGGTGCTGTGTGTCTCTATGCATTCTCACAATCAAGTGAATGTGCACAGGTGCTGTGTGTCTCTATGCATTCTCACAATCAAGTGAATGTGCACAGGTGCTGTGTGTCTCTATGCATTCTCACAATCAAGTGAATGTGCAATTCCAAATTATATGAATTTTACAGGCAAATGAAAATTGCGAATTTCTTGCATTTTCACAGGCAAGTGAGACTTGTGCAATTCCACATTTTATGTATTTGACAGTTCAGTAAAACTGAAATTCTGCAGGAACTATTTTTAACAGGTAAACCGGTATGTAATTCTGCAAGCTATAGCAAGTTATTACACCCAAGTTCTCTTGCCATTGTTCTCTATGCACATATCAAGTTCATTATACACTAAAGTGAGTTAATTCATTCAAGTGTTTGATGACATCACAAGTTCCTGCTAGCTTGTGATTGGCTCTCTGTAACCTGACCTTGACCTTTCTTCACATCACTAATGCACACCCATTCACCTTCCAATGTTTCTTTCCATAAGCTGACCTGTAATGGAAAAAGAAACATTAACTACGCATTACATACGAGTCTGCTGTAGAGAGCCCACGGCTGGCGGGTCAGTGGTCAACATGTTTGACTGCGAATCCACAGATCTCAGGTTCAATCCTCCGCCTGATACTAATAATATTAACAGTATTTCAGATTGGACAATAAACAGAGGTCCCATGTATCTGTGCTATACACCTGGCATTTGAAATAAACCACAGATGCTTCTGGAATTGGAGCGTTTTCTGTACCCTCCAAAAGTAAAATGACGCAATATACTTCAGGAGGCGAAGCACAGATTAAGCAATGGAAGGTACCAGTGGAAGGTACCAGTGGAAGGTACAAGTGGAAGGTACCAATGGAAGGTACCAGTGGAAGGTACCAATGGAAGGTACCAATGGAAGGTACCAGTGGAAGGTACCAGTGGAAGGTACCAGTGGAAGGTACCAATGGAAGGTACCAGTGGAAGGTACCAGTGGAATGTACAAGTGGAAGGTACCAATGGAAGGTACCAATGGAAGGTACAAGTGGAAGGTACCAGTGGAAGGTACCAGTGGAAGGTACCAGTGGAAGGTACCAATGTAAGGTACCAGTGGAAGGTACCAGTGGAAGGTACAAGTGGAAGGTACCAATGGAAGGTACCAATGGAAGGTACCAGTGGAAGGTACCAGTGGAAGGTACCAATGGAAGGTACTAGTGGAAGGTACAAGTGGAAGGTACCAGTGGAAGGTATCAGTGGAAGGTACCAATGGAAGGTACCAATGGACGATACCAGTGGAAGGTACAAGTGGAAGGTACCAGTGGAAGGTACCAGTGGAATGTACCAATGGATGGTACCAGTGGAAGGTACCAATGGAAGGTACCAGTGGAAGGTACAAGTGGAAGGTACAAGTGGAAGGTACCAGTGGAAGGTACCAGTGGAAGGTACCAATGGAAGGTACCAATGGAGGAACTGGAAGGTACCAGTGGAAGGTACCAATGGAAGGTACCAATGGAAGGTACCAATGGAAGGTACTAGTGGAAGGTACCAGTGGAAGGTACCAGTGGAAGGTACCAATGGAAGGTACTAGTGGAAGGTACCAATGGAAGGTACCAGTGGAAGATACCAGTGGAAGGTACCAATGGAAGGTACCAGTGGAAGGTACCAGTGGAAGGTACCAATGGATGGTACCAATGGAAGATACCGGTGGAAGGTACCAGTGGAAGGTACCGGTGGAAGGTACCGGTGGAAGGTGCCAATGGAAGGTGCCAATGGAAGGTACCAGTGGAAGGTACCAGTGGAAGATACCAATGGAAGGAATGGAAGGTACAAGTGGAAGGTACAAGTGGAAGGTACCAGTGGAAGATACCAGTGGAAGGTACCAATGGAAGGTACCAATGGAAGGTGCCAATGGAAGGAATGGAAGGTACAAGTGGAAGGTACAAGTGGAAGGTACAAGTGGAAGGTACAAGTGGAAGGTACCAGTGGAAGATACTAGTGGAAGGTACCAATGGAAGGTACCAGTGGAAGGTACCAATGGAAGGTACCAATGGAAGGTACTAGTGGAAGGTACCAATGGAAGGTACTAGTGTAAGGTACCAATGGAAGGTACCAATGTAAGGTACCAATGGAAGGAACCAGTGGAAGGAACCAGTGGAAGGTACCAGTGGAAGGTACCAATGGAAGGTACCAATGGAAGGTACCAATGGAAGGAACCAATGGAATGTACCAATGGAAGGTACCAGTGGAAGGTGCCAGTGGAAGGTACCAATGGAAGGTATCAGTGGAAGGTACTAGTGGAAGGTACCAGTGGAAGGTACCAATGGAAGGTCTCAGTGGAAGGTACTGGTGGAAGTGGAAGGTACCAATGGAAGGTACCAATGGAAGGTACCAATGGAAGGTACCAGTGGAAGGTACCTGTGGAAGGTACTGGTGGAAGTGGAAGGTACCAATGGAAGGTACCAATGGAAGGTACCAGTGGAAGGTACCAATGGAAGGTACCAGTGGAAGGTACCAATGGAAAGTATCAGTGGAAGGTACTAGTGGAAGGTACCAGTGGAAGGTACCAATGGAAGGTACCAGTGGAAGATACCAGTGGAAGGTACCAGTGGAAGGTACCAATGGAAGGTCTCAGTGGAAGGTACTGGTGGAAGTGGAAGGTACCAATGGAAGGTATCAGTGGAAGGTACTAATGGAAGGTACCAGTGGAAGGTACCAATGGAAGGTACCAATGGAAGGTACCAGTGGAAGGTATCAGTGGAAGGTACTAGTGGAAGGTACCAGTGGAAGGTACCAGTGGAAGGTACAAATGGAAGGTACCAGTGGAAAGTATCAGTGGAAGGTACCAATGGAAGGTATCAATGGAAGGTACCAGTGGAAGGTACCAATGGAAGGTACCAATGGAAGGTACCAGTGGAAGGTACCAGTGGAAGGTACAAGTGGAAGGTACCAATGGAAGGTACCAATGGAAGGTACCAATGGAAGGTACTGGGGTAAGTGGAAGGTACCAGTGGAAGGTACCAGTGGAAGGTACAAGTGGAAGGTACCAATGGAAGGTACCAGTGGAAGGTACCAGTGGAAGGTACCAATGGAAGGTACTAGTGGAAGGTACAAGTGGAAGGTACCAGTGGAAGGTATCAGTGGAAGGTACCAATGGAAGGTACCAATGGAAGGTACCAGTGGAAGGTACAAGTGGAAGGTACCAGTGGAAGGTACCAGTGGAAGGTACCAATGGAAGGTACCAATGGATGGTACCAGTGGAAGGTACCAGTGGAAGGTACGAATGGAAGGTACCAGTGGAAGGTACAAATGGAAGGTACCAATGGAAGGTACCAGTGGAAGGTACCAATGGAAGGTACCAATGGAAGGTACCAGTGGAAGGTACCAATGGAAGGAACCAGTGGAAGGTACCAATGGAAGGTACCAATGGAAGGTACCAGTGGAAGGTACCAGTGGAAGGTACCAATGGAAGGTACCAATGGAAGGTACCAGTGGAAGGTACCAGTGGAAGGTACGAATGGAAGGTACCAATGGAAGGAACCAGTGGAAGGTATCAATGGAAGGTACCAGTGGAAGGTACCAATGGAAGGTACCAGTGGAAGGTACCAGTGGGAGGTACCAATGGAAGGCAAAACATGAGCTATGACCTAGAGAAAGGCTGAATAAGTTTGTCTATTTTTCCATATTGAGGACTAGGCGATACTGGTTTTATGCTACAGAAAAGAAAGAAAATGTGACAAACAAAAACATTGACGACAGATAAGGCACAAAATGTCTCAGGGGCTGGGGCCTCCGTGCTGTAATGAATATGGTGTCCACTTTGTATCCAAACAGTTGTGAATTCGAGCCCCAATCAGAGCCACGATGATGGTGTTATTTAAGCAAGACACTTAAATTCACATTGCCTCTTCTCTCTCCCTCATGGTGATGGATGCGATCAGGAATGAGGTATCTAGAGCGATTGACCTAATGTAAGAACTTATTTCGCAAATAATTTTGTATAAACTAGGGGCTGTGGTGGGAGAGGGGGAGGGGGTATATCAGCTAAGCATACCTTGGTCTATGGTGGGAGGGGGTTTGGGGGTATAACAGCTAAGCATACCTTTGTCTACGGTGGGAGGGGTTATATCAGCTAAGCATACCTTGGTCTATGGTGGGAGGGGGTTTGGGGGTATATCAGCTAAGCATACCTTGGTCTATGGTGAGAGGGGGTATATCAGCTAAGCATACCTTTGTCTACGGTGGGAGGGGTTATATCAGCTAAGCATACCTTAGTATATGGTGGGAGGGGGTTTGGGGGTATATCAGCTAAGCATACCTTGGTCTACGGTGGGAGGGAGTATATCAGCTAAGCATACCTTGGTCTATGGTGGGAGGGGGTATATCAGCTAAGCATACCTTGGTCTATGGTGGGAGGGGGTATATCAGCTAAGCATACCTTGGTCTATGGTGGGAGGGGGTATATCAGCTAAGCATACCTTGGTCAATGGTGGGAGGGGGTTTGGGGGTATAACAGCTAAGCATACCTTGGTCTACGGTGGGAGGGGGTATATCAGCTAAGCATACCTTGGTCTACGGTGGGAGGGGTTATATCAGCTAAGCATACCTTGGTCTATGGTGGGAGGGGGTATATCAGCTAAGCATACCTTGGTCTATGGTGGGAGGGGGTATATCAGCTAAGCATACCTTGGTCTATGGTGGGAGGGGGTATATCAGCTAAGCATACCTAGTATATGGTGGGGGGGGGTATATCAGCTAAGCATACCTTGGTATATGGTGGGAGGGGGTATATCAGCTAAGCATACCTTGGTCTATGGTGGGAGGGGGTATATCAGCTAAGCATACCTTGGTCTATGGTGGGAGGGGGTATATCAGCTAAGCATACCTTGGTCTATGGTGGGAGGGGGTATATCAGCTAAGCATACCTTGGTCTATGGTGGGAGGGGGTATATCAGCTAAGCATACCTTAGTATATGGTGGGAGGGGGTATATCAGCTAAGCATACCTTGGTATATGGTGGGAGGGGGTATATCAGCTAAGCATACCTTGGTATATGGTGGGAGGGGGTATATCAGCTAAGCATACCTTGGTATATTGTGGGAAGGGTATATCAGCTAAGCATACCTTGGTATATGGTGGGAGGGGGTATATCAGCTAAGCATACCTTGGTATATTGTGGGAGGGGGTTTGGGGGTATATCAGCTAAGCATACCTTAGTATATGGTGGAGGGGGGTATATCAGCTAAGCATACCTTGGTATATTGTGGGAGGGGGTATATCAGCTAAGCATACCTTGGTCTATGGTGGGAGGGGGTTTGGGGGTATATCAGCTAAGCATACCTTGGTCTATGGTGGGAGGGGGTTTGGGGGTATATCAGCTAAGCATACCTTGGTCTATGGTGGGAGGGGGTTTGGGGGTATATCAGCTAAGCATACCTTAGTATATGGTGGGAGGGGGTATATCAGCTAAGCATACCTTGGTATATTGTGGGAGGGGGTATATCAGCTAAGCATACCTTGGTCTATGTGGGAGGGGGTTTGGGGGTATATCAGCTAAGCATACCTTGGTCTATGGTGGGAGGGGGTTTGGGGGTATATCAGCTAAGCATACGTTGGTCTGCAGTGGGAGGGGGTTTGGGGGTATAACAGCTAAGCATATCTTGGTATATGGTGGGAGGGGGTTTGGGGGTATATCAGCTAAGCATACCTTGGTCTATGGTGGGAGGGGGTTTGGGGGTATATCAGCTAAGCATACCTTGGTCTATGGTGGGAGGGGGTTTGGGGGTATATCAGCTAAGCATACGTTGGTCTACAGTGGGAGGGGGTTTGGGGGTATAACAGCTAAGCATACCTTGGTCTATGGTGGGAGGGGTTATAACAGCTAAGCATACCTTGGTCTACGGTGGGAGGGGGTTTGGGGGGTATAACAGCTAAGCATACCTTGGTCTATGGTGGGAGGGGGTTTGGGGGTGTAACAGCTAAGCATACCTTGGTCTATGGTGGGAGGGGTATAACAGCTAAGCATACCTTGGTCTACGGTGGGAGGGGGTTTGGGGGTATAACAGCTAAGCATATCTTGGTATATGGTGGGAGGGGGTTTGGGGGTATAACAGCTAAGCATACCTTGGTATATGGTGGGAGGGGGTTTGGGGGTATAACAGCTAAGCATACCTTGGTCTATGGTGGGAGGGGGAAGATACTGGTGGAAGGTACCAGTGGAAGGTACCAATGGAAGGTACCAGTGGAAGGTACCAGTGGAAGGCAATGGAAGGTACCAGTGGAAGGTACCAGTGGGAGGTACCAGTGGAAGGAACCAGTGGAAGGTACCAGTGGGAGGTACCAATGGAAGGCAAAACATGAGCTATGACCTAGAGAAAGGCTGAATAAGTTTGTTTATTTTTCCATATTGAGGACTAGGCGATACTGGTTTTATGCTACAGAAAAGAAAGAAAATGTGACAAACAAAAACATTGACGACAGATAAGGCACAAAATGTCTCAGGTGCTGGGGCCTCCGTGCTGTAATGAATATGGTGTCCACTTTGTATCCAAACAGTTGTGAATTCGAGCCCCAATCAGAGCCACGATGATGGTGTCCATAAGCAAGACACTTAAATTCACATTGCCTCTTCTCTCCCTCATGGTGATGGATGCGATCAGGAATGAGGTATCTAGAGCGATTGACCTAATGTAAGAACTTATTTCGCAAATAATTTTGTATAAACTAGGGGCTGTGGTGGGAGAGGGGAGGGGGTTTGGGGGTATATCAGCTAAGCATACCTTGGTCTATGGTGGGAGTGGGTTTGGGGGTATAACAGCTAAGCATACCTTGGTCTACGGTGGGAGGGGGTATATCAGCTAAGCATACCTTGGTCTACGGTGGGAGGGGTTTATATCAGCTAAGCATACCTTGGTCTATGGTGGGAGGGGGTTTGGGGGTATATCAGCTAAGCATACCTTGGTCTATGGTGGGAGGGGGTTTGGGGGTATATCAGCTAAGCATACCTTGGTCTATGGTGGGAGGGGGTTGGGGGTATAACAGCTAAGCATACCTTGGTCTACGGTGGGAGGGGGTTTGGGGGTATATCAGCTAAGCATACCTTGGTATATGGTGGGAGGGGGTATATCAGCTAAGCATACATTGGTCTATGGTGGGAGGGGGTTTGGGGGTATATCAGCTAAGCATACCTTGGTATATGGTGGGAGGGGGTTTGGGGGTATATCAGCTAAGCATACCTTGGTATATGGTGGGAGGGGGTATATCAGCTAAGCATACCTTGGTCTATGGTGGGAGGGGTATATCAGCTAAGCATACCTTGGTCTATGGTGGGAGGGGGTTTATGGTATATCAGCTAAGCATACCTTGGTATATGGTGGGAGGGGGTTTGGGGGTATATCAGCTAAGCATACCTTGGTATATTGTGGGAGGGGTATATCAGCTAAGCATACCTTGGTATATGGTGGGAGGGGTTATATCAGCTAAGCATACCTTGGTATATTGTGGGAGGGGGTTTGGGGTATATCAGCTAAGCATACCTTGGTATATGGTGGGAGGGGGTATATCAGCTAAGCATACCTTGGTATATTGTGGGAGGGGGTATATCAGCTAAGCATACCTTGGTCTATGGTGGGAGGGGGTTATCAGCTAAGCATACCTTGGTATATGGTGGGAGGGGGTATATCAGCTAAGCATACCTTGGTCTATGGTGGGAGGGGGTATATCAGCTAAGCATACCTTTGTATATGGTGGGAGGGGTTATATCAGCTAAGCATACCTTGGTATATTGTGGGAGGGGGTATATCAGCTAAGCATACCTTGGTATATGGTGGGAGGGGGTATATCAGCTAAGCATACCTTGGTATATGGTTGGAGGGGGTTTGGGGGTATATCAGCTAAGCATACGTTGGTCTGTGGTGGGAGGGGGTGGGTATAACAGCTAAGCATATCTTGGTATATGGTGGGAGGGGGTTTGGGGGTATAACAGCTAAGCATACCTTGGTCTATGGTGGGAGGGGGTTGGGGGTATAAGGGGGTATACAGCTAAGCATACCTTGGTCTATGGTGGGAGGGGGTTTGGGGGTATATCAGCTAAGCATACGTAGGTACAGGGAGGTACAAGAACTTGGTCTATGGTGGGAGGGGGTACAGTAACAGGCTAAGCATACCTTGGTCTAAGGTACCAGTGGAGGCATGGAAGGAGGGAAGGTACCAGTGGGGACCATGGAAACATAGCTATGACAGAGAAAGGCTAATAAGTTTGTTTATTTTTCCATTGGTAGGCGATACTGGTTTTATGGAAAAGAGGACGACAGATAAGGCACAAAATGTGGTGGGTGTAATGAATATGGTGTCACTTTGTAAGTTGTGAATTCGAGCCCCAATCAGAGCCACGATGATGGTGTCCATAGCAAGACACTGGATGGATGGTAGGAATGAGGTATCTAGAGCGATTGACCTAGTAAGAACTTATGGGAGGGGGTTTGGGGGTATAACAGCTAAGCAACCTTGGTCTATGGTGGGAGGGGGTTTGGGGGTATAACAGCTAAGCATACCTGGTCTATGGTGGAGGGGGTTGGGGTATAACAGCTAAGCATACCTTGGTCTAGTGGGAGGGGTATACAGCTAAGCATACCTTGGTATAATAATTTTGTATAAACTAGGGGCTGTGGTGGGGGGGGGTTTGGGGGTATATCAGCTAAGCATACCTTGGTCTATGGTGGGTGGGTTTGGGGGTATAACAGCTAAGCATACCTTGGTCTACGGTGGGATATCAGCTAAGCATACCTTGGTCTACGGTGGGAGGGGGTTATATCAGCTAAGCATACCTTGGTCTATGGTGGGAGGGGGTTTGGGGGTATATCAGCTAAGCATACCTTGGTCTATGGTGGGAGGGGGTTTGGGGGTATAACAGCTAAGCATACCTTGGTCTATGGTGGGAGGGGGGGGTATAACAGCTAAGCATACCTTGGTCTACAGTGGGAGGGGGTTTGGGGGTATAACAGCTAAGCATACCTTGGTATATGGTGGGAGGGGGTTTGGGGGTATATCAGCTAAGCATACCTTGGTCTATGGTGGGAGGGGGTTTGGGGGTATAACAGCTAAGCATACCTTGGTCTACAGTGGGAGGGGGTTTGGGGGTATAACAGCTAAGCATACCTTGGTATATGGTGGGAGGGGGTTTGGGGGTATATCAGCTAAGCATACCTTGGTCTATGGTGGGAGGGGTATATCAGCTAAGCATACCTTGGTCTATGGTGGGAGGGGGTTTGATGGTATAACAGCTAAGCATACCTTGGTCTATGGTGGGAGGGGGTTTGGGGGTATATCAGCTAAGCATACCTTGGTCTATGGTGGGAGGGGGTATATCAGCTAAGCATACCTTGGTCTACAGTGGGAGGGGTTATATCAGCTAAGCATACCTTGGTCTATGGTGGGAGGGGGTTTGGGGGTATATCAGCTAAGCATACCTTGGTATATGGTGGGAGGGGGTATATCAGCTAAGCATACCTTGGTCTATGGTGGGAGGGGGTATATCAGCTAAGCATACCTTGGTCTATGGTGGGAGGGGGTTATCAGCTAAGCATACCTTGGTATATGGTGGGAGGGGGTATATCAGCTAAGCATACCTTGGTCTATGGTGGGAGGGGGTATATCAGCTAAGCATACCTTTGTCTACGGTGGGAGGGGTTATATCAGCTAAGCATACCTTGGTCTATGGTGGGAGGGGGTATATCAGCTAAGCATACCTTAGTATATGGTGGGAGGGGGTATATCAGCTAAGCATACCTTGGTATATGGTTGGAGGGGGTTTGGGGGTATAACAGCTAAGCATACCTTGGTCTATGGTGGGAGGGGGTATATCAGCTAAGCATACCTTGGGCTATGGTGGGAGGGGGTTTGGGGGTATAACAGCTAAGCATACCTTGGTCTATGGTGGGAGGGGGTTGGGGGTATAACAGCTAAGCATACCTTGCTATGGTCTAAGCATACCTTGGTCTATGGTGGGAGGGGGTATATCAGCTAAGCATACCTTGGTCTATGGTGGGAGGGGGTTTGGGGGTATAACAGCTAAGCATACCTTGGTCTATGGTGGGAGGGGGTTTGGGGGTATAACAGCTAAGCATACCTTGGTCTATGGTTGGAGGGGGTTTGGGGTATAACAGCTAAGCATACCTTGGTCTATGGTGGGAGGGGGTATATCAGCTAAGCATACCTTGGTCTATGGTGGGAGGGGGTTTGGGGGTATAACAGCTAAGCATACCTTGGCTCTATGGTGGGAGGGGGTTTGGGGGTATATCAGCTAAGCATACCTTGGTCTATGGTGGGAGGGGGTATATCAGCTAAGCATACCTTGGTCTATGGTGGGAGGGGGTTTGGGGGTATAACAGCTAAGCATACCTGGTCTATGGTGGGAGGGGGTTTGGGGGTATAATAGCTAAGCATACTTTGGTCTATGGTGGAGGGGGTTTGGGGGTATAACAGCTAAGCATACCTTGGTCTATGGTGGGAGGGGGTATATCAGCTAAGCATACCTTGGTCTATGGTGGGAGGGGGTTTGGGGGTATGACAGCTAAGCATACCTTGGTCTATGGTGGGAGGGGGTTTGGGGGTATGACAGCTAAGCATACCTTGGGTCTATGGTGGGAGGGGGTTTGGGGGTATAACAGCTAAGCATACGTTGGTCTATGGTGGGAGGGGGTTTGGGGGTATAACAGCTAAGTATACCTTGGTCTATGGTGGGAGGGGGTTTGGGGGTATAACAGCTAAGCATACCTTGGTCTATGGTGGGAGGGGATTGAGGGTATATCAGCTAAGCATACCTTATTATCTCCTCCTGAAACTGCGAGAATGTTTCCAGTAATTGACCAACTGAGATGCCATACAACGTCCTTGAACTTGTTAAGCACAGACGATGTCCATTTATTACTTGTGCCATCATTGGTCCAGATTATTACTCTGCAGTCCTAGAAGGTAAAACGAAGGTAAATATATCCAATAGTACGGGGCAAGCCCTCGGAACGGTCAGGGTTGTACCACCTATAGATAACATGTACAACAGCACAGTCAGGATTGTACTATAGATAACATGTACAACAGCACAGTCAGGATTGTACTATAGATAACATGTACAACAGCACAGTCAGGATTGTACTATAGATAACATGTACAACAGCACAGTCAGGGTTGTACTATAGATAACATGTACAACAGCACAGTCAGGGTTGTACTATAGATAACATGTACAACAGCACAGTCAGGGTTGTACTATAGATAACATGTACAACAGCACAGTCAGGGTTGTACTATAGATAACATGTACAACAGCACAGTCAGGGTTGTACTATAGATAACATGTACAACAGCAGTCAGGGTTGTACTATAGATAACACGTACAACAGCACAGTCAGGGTTGTACTATAGATAACATGTACAACAGCACAGTCAGGGTTGTACTATAGATAACATGTACAACAGCACAGTCAGGGTTGTACTATAGATAACATGTACAACAGCACAGTCAGGATTGTACTATAGATAACATGTACAACATAAAAACACTTTTCAGCCTTTGTTTGCTGAAGTGAATGATCGAATAATTTTTCGTTTAGGAACATAGAAAGCTACAGTGGCTTGTGCCGCTCGTGATACTTTCAATGTTCGTTTGGTGAAATATAAGTCGATCATAAACAAACAAATATCCTCTTAATCTTCCTTAGATGTCAAACCAGTCTCGGGTATATGGTCTTATTCCTTCTATATTGTGTATTTCATTAATTGACTTTGACCTCAATCCTTTCTTGGCTTTCCCCGTTGATAGGCAGTACATATGCTGTACCATATCAATTGGCTAACATTAGCTAGCTAAACTATTGTATAACCAGCAATCGACAGACAGCAACTGTTTCACACTAGCAATTTGCTGGTACACATTTTTGCCAAGAAAGATTGACATAGTGCTGAATAATATACCTTAGTTTATACAAAATTATTTTAGCTTGATAGCAAAACAAGTTCCGACAACTTATATTATTCACTCTCGAGATGGATGTATATTCCTGCTAGAATCCAGCGCCACGAGGGAGATATTTTATATACGTTTATTTATCATCACTACCGGTTGCCCATATGAGCGACGTCTCCTGAAGAGATTAGTCATTTAAGATTTTTGGAGGATAGTGCAATGATACAGACAGAGACCCATTCCAGAATTTCCTCTGGTTATCTTACGTGCACAGTATAAAGCACCGACACGAGACCTCGGCTTAATGTCCCATCTGAAAGACGGTTAATTTTATTAGACAGATGGGGGATCGAACATGCGATCTCTGGATTACCAGTCCAACGTGTTAACCACTGGACTACAGATCTGTCTGTGGGGGAGATATAAGATGCAATGCCTAAGGGCATAATCGTAATGGCTACATCTGGGCGCGAATAATATACTTTGCTCAAGAACAAACCAGTGGCAGTGGGTGGAATTTGAATGTCCGACTTATTGGTCTGAAAGCAAGCGATCTATCTCACTTTTGACAACTGATATTGAACATTACTTTATGAAATAACATTTAAAATATTACAGCTTTTCTGAACCTTTTTGGGGGTAGGGGGTTTAAACTGGAACAACTCCTAACCCTAGGTCATACCTGAGAGGAGTGACATTGCATCTCCGAGCAGTATTTCACGAACCAACAGGTACGCGGGTATAAACATAGATTCGAACCTAAAGCGGTACGGTAAGGAAGTCACGGAGGAGATGTAATTATTTGTTTCATCCGTCACTTAATTGAATGTCAGCCCAAAATCAGAGCTAAAAAATCACCTGTGAACAGCTGGCTATGATGCTTTTAGGTAAACCTATAGATGGCGCCCACGCTACATCTCGTACCCAGTCACTGTGACCCTCGAGTTTCTGATCTTCTATCCACTCGCCATCTTCCTCCCTGAAATAAAGTCATATGGTCAGTCACAGAGTAATAAGCTGATTATATGCTGGGTGGTTACGGTAATGCAGTGCTGATTATATGCTGGGTGGTTACGGTATTGCAATTCTGATTATATGCTGGGTGATTACGGTAGTGCAGTGCTGATTATATGCTGGGTGGATACGGTAGTGCAGTGCTGATTATATGCTGGGTGGATACGGTAATGCAGTGCTGATTATATGCTGGGTGGTTACGGTATTGCAATTCTGATTATATGCTGGGTGATTACGGTAGTGCAGTGCTGATTATATGCTGGTTGGTTACGGTAGTGCAGTGCTGATTATATGCTGGGTGGTTACGGTAGTGCAGTGCTGATTATATGCTGGTTGGTTACGGTAGTGCAGTGCTGATTATATGCTGGGTGGTTACGGTAGTGCAATGCTGATTATATGCTGGGTGGTTACGGTAGTGCAGACCAGTGCTGATTATATGCTGGGTGGTTACGGTAGTGCAGTGCTGATTATATGCTGGGTGGTTACGGTAGTGCAGTGCTGATTATATGCTGGGTGGTTACGTAGTGCAGTGCTGATATACTGGGTGGTTACGGTAGTGCAGTGCTGATTATATGCTGGGTGGTTACGGTAGTGCAGTGCTGATTATATGCTGGGTGGTTACGGTAATGCAATGCTGATTATATGCTGGGTGGTTACGGTAGTGCAGTGCTGATTATATGCTGGGTGGTTACGGTAGTGCAGTGCTGATTATATGCTGGGTGGTTACGGTAGTGCAGTGCTGATTATATGCGTGGTTACGGTAGTGCAGTGCTGATTATATGCTGGGTGGTTACGGTAGTGCAGTGCTGATTATATGCTGGGTGGTTACGGTAGTGCAGTGCTGATTATATGCTGGGTGGTTACGGTAGTGCAGTGCTGATTATATGCTGGGTGGTTACGGTAGTGCAGTGCTGATTATATGCTGGGTGGTTACGGTAGTGCAGTGCTGATTATATGCTGGGTGGTTACGGTAGTGCAGTGCTGATTATATGCTGGGTGGTTATGGTAGTGCAGTGCTGATTATATGCTGGGTGGTTACGGTAGTGCAGTGCTGATTATATGCTGGGTGGTTACGGTAGTGCAGTGCTGATTATATATTGGTTGGTTACGGTAGTGCAGTGCTGATTATATGCTGGGTGGTTATGGTAGTGCAGTGCTGATTATATGCTGGGTGGTTACGGTAATGCAGTGCTGATTATATATTGGTTGGTTACGGTAGTGCAGTGCTGATTATATGCTGGGTGGTTATGGTAGTGCAGTGCTGATTATATGCTGGGTGGTTATGGTAGTGCAGTGCTGATTATATGTTGGGTGGTTACGGTAGTGCAGTGCTGATTATATGTTGGGTGGTTACGGTAGTGCAGTGCTGATTATATGCTGGGTGGTTACGGTAGTGCAGTGCTGATTATATGTTGGGTGGTTACGGTAGTGCAGTGCTGATTATATGCTGGGTGGTTACGGTAGTGCAGTGCTGATTATATGTTGGTTGGTTACGGTAGTGCAGTGCTGATTATATGCTGGGTGGTTATGGTAGTGCAGTGCTGATTATATGCTGGGTGGTTATGGTAGTGCAGTGCTGATTATATGTTGGGTGGTTGCGGTAGTGCAGTGCTGATTATATGCTGGGTGATTACGGTAGTGTAGTGCTAATTATATGCTGGGTGGTTATAGTAGTAGTGCTGATTATATGCTGGTGGTTATGGTAGTGCAGTGCTGATTATATGCTGGGTAGTGCAGTGCTGATCATATGCTGGGTGGTTACGGTAGTGCAGTGCTGATTATATGCTGGTTGGTTACGGTAGTGCAGTGCTGATTATATGCTGGGTGGTTACAGTAGTGCAGTGCTGATTATATGCTGGTTGGTTATGGTAGTGCAGTGCTGATTATATGCTGGGTGGTTACGGTAGTGCAGTGCTGATTATATGCTGGGTGGTTACGGTATTGCAGTGCTGATTATATGCTGGGTGGTTATGGTAGTGCAGTGCTGATTATATGCTGGGTTGTTACGGTAGTGCAGTGCTGATTATATGCTGGGTGGTTACGGTAGTGCAGTGCTGATTATATATTGGTTGGTTACGGTAGTGCAGTGCTGATTATATGCTGGGTGGTTATAGTAGTGCAGTGCTGATTATATGCTGGGTGGTTACGGTAATGCAGTGCTGATTATATATTGGTTGGTTACGGTAGTGCAGTGCTGACTATATGCTGGGTGGTTATGGTAGTGCAGTGCTGATT
Source organism: Archivesica marissinica (assembly GCA_014843695.1). NCBI lineage: Eukaryota > Metazoa > Mollusca > Bivalvia > Venerida > Vesicomyidae > Archivesica > Archivesica marissinica. Next base: position 85,580 of record JABXNX010000033.1, read on the forward strand.
ATATGCTGGGTGGTAATGGTAGTGCAGTGCTGATTATATGTTGGGTGGTTACGGTAGTGCAGTGCTGATTATATGTTGGGTGGTACGGTAGTGCAGTGCGATTATATGCTGAGTGGTTACGGTAGTGCAGTGCTGATTATATATTGGTTCGTTACGGTAGTGCAGTGCTGATTATATGCTGGGTGGTTATGGTAGTGCAGTGCTGATTATATGCTGGGTGGTTACGGTAGTGCAGTGCTGATTATATGCTGGGTGGTTATGGTAGTGCAGTGCTGATTATATGCTGGGTGGTTACGGTAATGCAGTGCTGATTATATATTGGTTGGTTACGGTAGTGCAGTGCTGATTATATGCTGGGTGGTTATGGTAGTGCAGTGCTGATTATATGCTGGGTGGTTATGGTAGTGCAGTGCTGATTATATGTTGGGTGGTTACGGTAGTGCAGTGCTGATTATATGCTGGGTGATTACGGTAGTGTAGTGCTAATTATATGCTGGGTGGTTATGGTAGTGCAGTGCTGATTATATGCTGGGTAGTTACGGTAGTGCAGTGCTGATTATATGCTGGGTGGTTACGGTAGTGCAGTGCTGATTATATGCTGGGTGGTTACGGTAGTGCAGTGCTGATTATATGCTGGGTGGTTATGGTAGTGCAGTGCTGATTATATGCTGGGTGGTTACGGTAGTGCAGTGCTGATTATATGCTGGGTGGTTATGGTAGTGCAGTGCTGATTATATGCTGGGTGGTTATGGTAGTGCAGTGCTGATTATATGTTGGGTGGTTACGGTAGTGCAGTGCTGATTATATGCTGGGTGGTTACGGTAGTGTAGTGCTAATTATATGCTGGGTGGTTACGGTAGTGCAGTGCTGATTATATGCTGGGTGGTTACGGTAGTGCACTGATTATATGCTGGGTTAGGTAGCAGTGCTGATTATATGCTGGGTGGTTACGGTAGTGCAGTGCTGATTATATGCTGGGTGGTTACGGTAGTGCAGTGCTGATTATATGCTGGGTGGTTACGGTAGTGCAGTGCTGATTATATGCTGGGTGGTTATGGTAGTGCAGTGCTGATTATATGCTGGGTGGTTACGGTAGTGCAGTGCTGATTATATGTTGGGTGGTTACGGTAGTGCAGTGCTGATTATATGCTGG
>JABXNX010000033.1:87732-160773 GCA_014843695.1 Archivesica marissinica
CAGTGCTGATTATATGCTGGGTGGTTATGGTAGTGCAGTGCTGATTATATGCTGGGTGGTTACGGTAATGCAGTGCTGATTATATGCTGGGTGGTTACGGTAGTGCAGTGCTGATTATATGCTGGGTGGTTATGGTAGTGCAGTGCTGATTATATGCTGGGTGGTTATGGTAGTGCAGTGCTGATTATATGCTGGGTGGTTACGGTAGTGCAGTGCTGATTATATGCTGGGTGGATACGGTAGTGCAGTGCTGATTATATGCTGGGTGGTTACGGTAGTGCAGTGCTGATTATATTGGGGTGGTTACGGTAGTGCAGTGCTGATTATATGCTGGGTGGTTATGGTAGTGCAGTGCTGATTATATGCTGGGTGGTTATGGTAGTGCAGTGCTGATTATATGCTGGGTGGTTACGGTAGTGCAGTGCTGATTATATGCTGGGTGGTTACGGTAGTGCAGTGCTGATTATATGTGGGTGGTTACGGTAGTGCAGTGCTGATTATATGCTGGGTGGTTATGGTAGTGCAGTGCTGATTATATGCTGGGTGGTTACGGTAGTGCAGTGCTGATTATATGTTGGGTGGTTACGGTAGTGCAGTGCTGATTATATGCTGGGTGGTTATGGTAGTGCAGTGCTGATTATATGCTGGGTGGTTATGGTAGTGCAGTGCTGATTATATGCTGGGTGGTTACGGTAGTGCAGTGCTGATTATATGCTGGGTGGTTACGGTAGTGCAGTGCTGATTATATGCTGGGTGGTTACGGTAGTGCAGTGCTGATTATATGCTGGGTGGTTACGGTAGTGCAGTGCTGATTATATGCTGGGTGGTTACGGTAGTGCAGTGCTGATTATATGCTGGGTGGTTACGGTAGTGCAGTGCTGATTATATGCTGGGTGGTTACGGTAGTGCAGTGCTGATTATATGCTGGGTGGTTACGGTAGTGCAGTGCTGATTATATGCTGGGTGGTTACGGTAGTGCAGTGCTGATTATATGCTGGGTGGTTACGGTAGTGCAGTGCTGATTATATGCTGGGTGGTTACGGTAGTGCAGTGCTGATTATATGCTGGGTGGTTACGGTAGTGCAGTGCTGATTATATGCTGGGTAGTGCAGTGCTGATTATATGCTGGGTGGTTACGGTAGTGCAGTGCTGATTATATGCTGGTTGGTTACGGTAGTGCAGTGCTGATTATATGCTGGGTGGTTATGGTAGTGCAGTGCTGATTATATGCTGGGTAGTGCAGTGCTGATTATATGTGGTGGTTACGGTAGTGCAGTGCTGATTATATGCTGGGTGGTTACGGTAGTGCAGTGCTGATTATATGCTGGGTGGTTATGGTAGTGCAGTGCTGATTATATGCTGGGTGGTTACGGTAATGCAGTGCTGATTATATATTGGTTGGTTACGGTAGTGCAGTGCTGATTATATGCTGGGTGGTTATGGTAGTGCAGTGCTGATTATATGCTGGGTGGTAATGGTAGTGCAGTGCTGATTATATGTTGGGTGGTTACGGTAGTGCAGTGCTGATTATATGTTGGGTGGATACGGTAGTGCAGTGCTGATTATATGCTGAGTGGTTACGGTAGTGCAGTGCTGATTATATATTGGGTGGTTATGGTAGTGCAGTGCTGATTATATGCTGGGTGGTTATGGTAGTGCAGTGCTGATTATATGTTGGGTGGTTACGGTAGTGCAGTGCTGATTATATGCTGGGTGGTTACGGTAGTGCAGTGCTGATTATATATTGGTTGGTTACGGTAGTGCAGTGCTGATTATATGCTGGGTGGTTATGGTAGTGCAGTGCTGATTATATGCTGGGTGGTTACGGTAATGCAGTGCTGATTATATATTGGTTGGTTATGGTAGTGCAGTGCTGATTATATGCTGGGTGGTTATGGTAGTGCAGTGCTGATTATATGCTGGGTGGTTATGGTAGTGCAGTGCTGATTATATGCTGGGTGGTTACGGTAGTGCAGTGCTGATTATATGTTGGGTGGTTACGGTAGTGCAGTGCTGATTATATGCTGGGTGGTTATGGTAGTGCAGTGCTGATTATATGCTGGGTGGTTATGGTAGTGCAGTGCTGATTATATGTTGGGTGGTTACGGTAGTGCAGTGCTGATTATATGCTGGGTGAGTACGGTAGTGTAGTGCTAATTATATGCTGGGTGGTTATGGTAGTGCAGTGCTGATTATATGCTGGGTAGTTACGGTAGTGCAGTGCTGATTATATGCTGGGTGGTTACGGTAGTGCAGTGCTGATTATATGCTGGGTGGTTACGGTAGTGCAGTGCTGATTATATGCTGGGTGGTTACGGTAGTGCAGTGCTGATTATATGCTGGGTGGTTACGGTAGTGCAGTGCTGATTATATGCTGGGTGGTTACGGTAGTGCAGTGCTGATTATATGCTGGGTGGTTACGGTAGTGCAGTGCTGATTATATGCTGGGTGGTTACGGTAGTGCAGTGCTGATTATATGCTGGGTGGTTACGGTAGTGCAGTGCTGATTATATGCTGGGTGGTTACGGTAGTGCAGTGCTGATTATATGCTGGGTGGTTACGGTAGTGCAGTGCTGATTATATGCTGGGTGGTTACGGTAGTGCAGTGCTGATTATATGCTGGGTGGTTATGGTAGTGCAGTGCTGATTATATGCTGGGTGGTTACGGTAGTGCAGTGCTGATTATATGCTGGTGGTTACGGTAGTGCAGTGCTGATTATATGCTGGGTGTTAGGTAGTGCAGTGCTGATTATATGCTGGTGGTTACGGTAGTGCAGTGCTGATTATATGCTGGGTGGTTACGGTAGTGCAGTGCTGATTATATGCTGGGTGGTTACGGTAGTGCAGTGCTGATTATATGCTGGGTGGTTACGGTAGTGCAGTGCTGATTATATGCTGGGTGGTTACGGTAGTGCAGTGCTGATTATATGCTGGGTGGTTACGGTAGTGCAGTGCTGATTATATGCTGGGTGGTTATGGTAGTGCAGTGCTGATTATATGCTGGGTGGTTACGGTAGTGCAGTGCTGATTATATGCTGGGTGGTTACGGTAGTGCAGTGCTGATTATATGCTGGGTGGTTACGGTAGTGCAGTGCTGATTATATGCTGGGTGGTTACGGTAGTGCAGTGCTGATTATATGCTGGGTGGTTATGGTAGTGCAGTGCTGATTATATGCTGGGTGGTTACGGTAGTGCAGTGCTGATTATATGCTGGGTGGTTACGGTAGTGCAGTGCTGATTATATGCTGGGTGGTTACGGTAGTGCAGTGCTGATTATATGCTGGGTGGTTACGGTAGTGCAGTGCTGATTATATGCTGGGTGGTTACGGTAGTGCAGTGCTGATTATATGCTGGTTGGTTACGGTAGTGCAGTGCTGATTATATATTGGTTGGTTACGGTAGTGCAGTGCTGATTATATGCTGGGTGGTTATGGTAGTGCAGTGCTGATTATATGCTGGGTGGTTACGGTAATGCAGTGCTGATTATATATTGGTTGGTTATGGTAGTGCAGTGCTGATTATATGCTGGGTGGTTATGGTAGTGCAGTGCTGATTATATGCTGGGTGGTTATGGTAGTGCAGTGCTGATTATATGTTGGGTGGTTACGGTAGTGCAGTGCTGATTATATGCTGGGTGATTACGGTAGTGTAGTGCTAATTATATGCTGGGTGGTTATGGTAGTGCAGTGCTGATTATATGCTGGGTGATTACGGTAGTGCAGTGCTGATTATATGCTGGGTGGTTATGGTAATGCAGTGCTGATTATATGCTGGGTGGTTATGGTAGTGCAGTGCTGATTATATGCTGGGTAGTGCAGTGCTGATTATATGCTGGGTCGCTACGGTAGTGCAGTGCTGATTATATGCTGGGTAGTTACGGTAGTGCAGTGCTGATTATATGCTGGGTGGTTACGGTAGTGCAGTGCTGATTATATGCTGGGTGGTTACGGTAATGCAGTGCTGATTATATGCTGGGTAGTTACGGTAGTGCAGTGCTGATTATATCCTGGGTGGTTACGGTAGTGTAGTGCTGATTATATGCTGGTTGGTTACGGTAGTGCAGTGCTGATTATATGCTGGGTGGTTACAGTAGACTAGTGCATTGCTGATTATATGCTGGGTGGTTACGGTAGTGCAGTGCTGATTATATGCTGGGTGGATACAGTAGTGCAGTGCTGATTATATGCTGGTTGGTTACGGTAGTGCAGTGCTGATTATATGCTGGGTGGTTATGGTAGTGCAGTGCTGATTATATGCTGGGTGGTTACGGTAGTGCAGTGCTGATTATATGCTGGGTGGTTACGGTAGTGCAGTGCTGATTATATGCTGGGTGGTTACGGTAGTGCAGTGCTGATTATATGCTGGGTGGTTACGGTAGTGCAGTGCTGATTATATGCTGGGTGGTTACGGTAATGCAGTGCTGATTATATGCTGGGTGGTTATGGTAGTGCAGTGCTGATTATATGCTGGGTGGTTACGGTAGTGCAGTGCTGATTATATGCTGGGTGGTTATGGTAGTGCAGTGCTGATTATATGCTGGGTGGTTATGGTAGTGCAGTGCTGATTATATGTTGGGTGGTTACGGTAGTGCAGTGCTGATTATATGCTGGGTGATTACGGTAGTGTAGTGCTAATTATATGCTGGGTGGTTATGGTAGTGCAGTGCTGATTATATGCTGGGTAGTTACGGTAGTGCAGTGCTGATTATATGCTGGGTGGTTACGGTAGTGCAGTGCTGATTATATGCTGGGTGGTTACGGTAGTGCAGTGCTGATTATATGCTGGGTGGTTATGGTAGTGCAGTGCTGATTATATGCTGGGTAGTTACGGTAGTGCAGTGCTGATTATATGTTGGGTGGTTACGGTAGTGCAGTGCTGATTATATGCTGGGTGGTTACGGTAGTGCAGTGCTGATTATATGCTGGGTGGTTATGGTAGTGCAGTGCTGATTATATGCTGGGTGTGAGTGCTGATTATATGCTGGGTGTTACGGTAGTGCAGTGCTGATTATATGCTGGGTGGTTACGGTAGTGCAGTGCTGATTATATGCTGGGTGGTTACGGTAGTGCAGTGCTGATTATATGCTGGGTGGTTACGGTAGTGCAGTGCTGATTATATGCTGGGTGGTTACGGTAGTGCAGTGCTGATTATATGCTGGGTGGTTACGGTAGTGCAGTGCTGATTATATGCTGGGTGGTTACGGTAGTGCAGTGCTGATTATATGCTGGGTGGTTACGGTAGTGCAGTGCTGATTATATGCTGGGTGGTTACGGTAGTGCAGTGCTGATTATATGCTGGGTGGTTACGGTAGTGCAGTGCTGATTATATGCTGGGTGGTTACGGTAGTGCAGTGCTGATTATATGCTGGGTGGTTACGGTAGTGCAGTGCTGATTATATGCTGGGTGGTTACGGTAATGCAGTGCTGATTATATGCTGGGTGGTTATGGTAGTGCAGTGCTGATTATATGCTGGGTGGTTACGGTAGTGCAGTGCTGATTATATGCTGGGTGGTTGCGGTAGTGCAGTGCTGATTATATATTGGTTGGTTACGCTAGTGCAGTGCTGATTATATGCTGGGTGGTTATGGTAGTGCAATGCTGATTATATGCTGGGTGGTTACGGTAATGCAGTGCTGATTATATATTGGTTGGTTATGGTAGTGCAGTGCTGATTATATGCTGGGTGGTTATGGTAGTGCAGTGCTGATTATATGCTGGGTGGTTATGGTAGTGCAGTGCTGATTATATGTTGGGTGGTTACGGTAGTGTAGTGCTGATTATATGTTGGGTGGTTACGGTAGTGCAGTGCTGATTATATGCTGGGTGGTTACGGTAGGGCAGTGCTGATTATATATTGGTTGGTTACGGTAGTGCAGTGCTGATTATATGCTAGGTGGTTATGGTAGTGCAGTGCTGATTATATGCTGGGTGGTTATGGTAGTGCAGTGCTGATTATATGTTGGGTGGTTACGGTAGTGCAGTGCTGATTATATGCTGGGTGATTACGGTAGTGTAGTGCTAATTATATGCTGGGTAGTTATGGTAGTGCAGTGCTGATTATATGCTGGGTAGTTACGGTAGTGCAGTGCTGATTATATGCTGGGTGGTTACGGCAGTGCTGATTATATGCTGGGTGGTTACGGTAGTGCAGTGCTGATTATATGCTGGGTGGTTATGGTAGTGCAGTGCTGATCATATGCTGGGTAGTTACGGTAGTGCAGTGCTGATTATATGTTGGGTGGTTACGGTAGTGCAGTGCTGATTATATGCTGGGTGGTTACGGTAGTGCAGTGCTGATTATATGCTGGGTGGTTATGGTAGTGCAGTGCTGATTATATGCTGGGTAGTGCAGTGCTGATTATATGCTGGGTAGTTACGGTAGTGCAGTGCTGATTATATGCTGGGTGGTTACGGTAGTGCAGTGCTGATTATATGCTGGGTGGTTACGGTAGTGCAGTGCTGATTATATGCTGGGTGGTTACGGTAGTGCAGTGCTGATTATATGCTGGGTGGTTACGGTAGTGCAGTGCTGATTATATGCTGGGTGGTTACGGTAGTGCAGTGCTGATTATATGCTGGGTGGTTACGGTAGTGCAGTGCTGATTATATGCTGGGTGGTTACGGTAGTGCAGTGCTGATTATATGCTGGGTGGTTACGGTAGTGCAGTGCTGATTATATGCTGGGTGGTTACGGTAGTGCAGTGCTGATTATATGCTGGGTGGTTATGGTAGTGCAGTGCTGATTATATGCTGGGTGGTTATGGTAGTGCAGTGCTGATTATATGTTGGGTGGTTACGGTAGTGCAGTGCTGATTATATGCTGGGTGATTACGGTAGTGTAGTGCTAATTATATGCTGGGTGGTTATGGTAGTGCAGTGCTGATTATATGCTGGGTAGTTACGGTAGTGCAGTGCTGATTATATGCTGGGTGGTTACGGTAGTGCAGTGCTGATTATATGCTGGGTGGTTACGGTAGTGCAGTGCTGATTATATGCTGGGTGGTTATGGTAGTGCAGTGCTGATTATATGCTGGGTAGTTACGGTAGTGCAGTGCTGATTATATGTTGGGTGGTTACGGTAGTGCAGTGCTGATTATATGCTGGGTGGTTACGGTAGTGCAGTGCTGATTATATGCTGGGTGGTTACGGTAGTGCAGTGCTGATTATATGCTGGGTAGTGCAGTGCTGATTATATGCTGGGTGGTTACGGTAATGCAGTGCTGATTATATGCTGGTAGTTACGGTAGTGCAGTGCTGATTATATGCTGGGTGGTTACGGTAGTGCAGTGCTGATTATATGCTGGGTGGTTACGGTAGTGCAGTGCTGATTATATGCTGGGTGGTTACGGTAGTGCAGTGCTGATTATATGCTGGGTGGTTACAGTAGTGCAGTGCTGATTATATGCTGGGTGGTTACGGTAGTGCAGTGCTGATTATATGCTGGGTGGTTACGGTAGTGCAGTGCTGATTATATGCTGGGTGGTTACGGTAGTGCAGTGCTGATTATATGCTGGGTGGTTATGGTAGTGCAGTGCTGATTATATGCTGGGTGGTTATGGTAGTGCAGTGCTGATTATATGCTGGGTGGTTACGGTAGTGCAGTGCTGATTATATGCTGGGTGGTTCGGTAGTGCAGTGCTGATTATATATTGGTTGGTTACGGTAGTGCAGTGCTGATTATATGCTGGGTGGTTATGGTAGTGCAGTGCTGATTATATGCTGGGTTGTGTTTTTGGTTGGTTACGGTAGTGCAGTGCTGATTATATGCTGGGTGGTTACGGTAGTGCAGTGCTGATTATATGCTGGGTGGTTATGGTAGTGCAGTGCTGATTATATGTTGGGTGGTTACGGTAGTGCAGTGCTGATTATATGCTGGGTGGTTACGGTAGTGCAGTGCTGATTATATGCTGGGTGGTTACGGTAGTGCAGTGCTGATTATATATTGGTTGGTTACGGTAGTGCAGTGCTGATTATATGCTGGGTGGTTATGGTAGTGCAGTGCTGATTATATGCTGGGTGGTTATGGTAGTGCAGTGCTGATTATATGTTGGGTGGTTACGGTAGTGCAGTGCTGATTATATGCTGGGTGATTACGGTAGTGTAGTGCTAATTATATGCTGGGTAGTTATGGTAGTGCAGTGCTGATTATATGCTGGGTAGTTACGGTAGTGCAGTGCTGATTATATGCTGGGTGGTTACGGCAGTGCTGATTATATGCTGGGTGGTTACGGTAGTGCAGTGCTGATTATATGCTGGGTGGTTATGGTAGTGCAGTGCTGATCATATGCTGGGTAGTTACGGTAGTGCAGTGCAGATTATATGTTGGGTGGTTACGGTAGTGCAGTGCTGATTATATGCTAGGTGGTTACGGTAGTGCAGTGCTGATTATATGCTGGGTGGTTATGGTAGTGCAGTGCTGATTATATGCTGGGTAGTGCAGTGCTGATTATATGCTGGGTAGTTACGGTAGTGCAGTGCTGATTATATGCTGGGTAGAAACGGTAGTGCAGTGCTGATTATATGCTGGGTGGTTACGGTAATGCAGTGCTGATTATATGCTGGGTAGTTACGGTAGTGCAGTGCTGATTATATGCTGGGTGGTTACGGTAGTGCAGTGCTGATTATATGCTGGTTGGTTACGGTAGTGCAGTGCTGATTATATATTGGTTGGTTACGGTAGTTGTTTTGCTGGTGGTTACGGTAGTGCAGTGCTGATTATATGCTGGGTGGTTACGGTAGTGCAGTGCTGATTATATGCTGGGTGGTTACGGTAGTGCAGTGCTGATTATATGCTGGGTGGTTATGGTAGTGCAGTGCTGATTATATGCTGGTTGGTTACGGTAGTGCAGTGCTGATTATATGCTGGGTGGTTACGGTAGTGCAGTGCTGATTATATGCTGGGTGGTTACGGTAGTGCAGTGCTGATTATATGCTGGGTGGTTACGGTAGTGCAGTGCTGATTATATGCTGGGTGGTTACGGTAGTGCAGTGCTGATTATATGCTGGGTGGTTACGGTAGTGCAGTGCTGATTATATGCTGGGTGGTTACGGTAGTGCAGTGCTGATTATATGCTGGGTGGTTACGGTAGTGCAGTGCTGATTATATGCTGGGTGATGCTGATTATATGCTGGGTGGTTACGGTAGTGCAGTGCTGATTATATGCTGGGTGGTTACGGTAGTGCAGTGCTGATTATATGCTGGGTGGTTACGGTAGTGCAGTGCTGATTATATGCTGGGTGGTTACGGTAGTGCAGTGCTGATTATATGCTGGGTGGTTACGGTAGTGCAGTGCTGATTATATGCTGGGTGGTTACGGTAGTGCAGTGCTGATTATATGCTGGGTGGTTACGGTAGTGCAGTGCTGATTATATGCTGGGTGGTTACGGTAGTGCAGTGCTGATTATATGCTGGGTGGTTACGGTAGTGCAGTGCTGATTATATGCTGGGTGGTTACGGTAGTGCAGTGCTGATTATATGCTGGGTGGTTATGGTAGTGCAGTGCTGATTATATGCTGGGTGGTTACGGTAGTGCAGTGCTGATTATATGCTGGGTGGTTACGGTAGTGCAGTGCTGATTATATATTGGTTGGTTACGGTAGTGCAGTGCTGATTATATGCTGGGTGGTTATGGTAGTGCAGTGCTGATTATATGCTGGGTGGTTACGGTAATGCAGTGCTGATTATATATTGGTTGGTTACGGTAGTGCAGTGCTGATTATATGCTGGGTGGTTATGGTAGTGCAGTGCTGATTATATGCTGGGTGGTTATGGTAGTGCAGTGCTGATTATATGTTGGGTGGTTACGGTAGTGCAGTGCTGATTATATGTTGGGTGGTTACGGTAGTGCAGTGCTGATTATATGCTGGGTGGTTACGGTAGTGCAGTGCTGATTATATATTGGTTTGTTACGGTAGTGCAGTGCTGATTATGTGCTGGGTGGTTATGGTAGTGCAGTGCTGATTATATGCTGGGTGGTTATGGTAGTGCAGTGCTGATTATATGTTGGGTGGTTACGGTAGTGCAGTGCTGATTATATGCTGGGTGATTACGGTAGTGTAGTGCTAATTATATGCTGGGTGGTTATGGTAGTGCAGTGCTGATTATATGCTGGGTAGTTACGGTAGTGCAGTGCTGATTATATGCTGGGTGGTTACGGCAGTGCTGATTATATGCTGGGTGGTTACGGTAGTGCAGTGCTGATTATATGCTGGGTGGTTATGGTAGTGCAGTGCTGATCTATATGCTGGGTGGTTACGGTAGTGCAGTGCTGATTATATGTTGGGTGGTTAGGTGGTGTGTTCGGTAGTGCAGTGCTGATTTATGCTGGGTGGTTACGGTAGTGCAGTGCTGATTTTGTGGGTGGTTGGTGTGGTGCTGTGTGATTATATGCTGGTTGGTTACGGTAGTGCAGTGCTTGGTTAGGTGTTATGTTTTGCTGGTGGTTACGGTAGTGCAGTGTGATTATGCTGGGTGGTTACGGTAGTGCAGTGCTGATTATATGCTGGGTGGTTACGTAGTGCAGTGCTGATTATATGCTGGGTGGTTATGGTAGTGCAGTGCTGATTATATGCTGGGTGGTTACGGTAGTGCAGTGCTGATTATATGCTGGGTGGTTACGGTAGTGCAGTGCTGATTATATGTTGGGTGGTTACGGTAGTGCAGTGCTGATTATATGCTGGGTGGTTACGGTAGTGCAGTGCTGATTATATGCTGGGTGGTTACGGTAGTGCAGTGCTGATTATATGCTGGGGTTTATGGTAGTGAGTGTGTTATATGTTGTTTGGTTTCGGTAGTGCAGTGCTGATTATATGCTGGGTGGTTACGGTAGTGCAGTGCTGATTATATGCTGGGTGGTTACGGTAGTGCAGTGCTGATTATATGCTGGGTGGTTACGGTAGTGCAGTGCTGATTATATGCTGGGTGGTTACGGTAGTGCAGTGCTGATTATATGCTGGGTGGTTACGGTAGTGCAGTGCTGATTATATGCTGGGTGGTTACGGTAGTGCAGTGCTCATTATATGCTGGGTGGATACGGTAGTGCAGTGCTGATTATATGCTGGGTGGTTACGGTAGTGCAGCGTTGATTATATGCTGGGTGGATACGGTAGTACAGTGCTGATTATATGCTGGGTGGTTACGGTAGTGCAGTGCTGATTATATGCTGGGTGGTTACGGTAGTGCAGTGATGATTATATGCTGGATGGTTACGGTAGTGCAGTGCTGATTATATTGGGTGTTACGGTAATGCAGTGCTGATTATATGCTGGGTGGTTACGGTAGTGCAGTGCTGATTATATGCTGGGTGGTTACGGTAATGCAGTGCTGATTATATGTTGGGTGGTTACGGTATGCAGTGCTGATTATATCTGGGTTTACGGTTGTGCAGTGCTGATTATATGCTGGGTGGTTACGGTAGTGCAGTGCTGATTATATGCTGGGTGGTTACGGTAGTGCAGTGCTGATTATATGCTGGGTGGTTACGGTAGTGCAGTGCTGATTATATGCTGGGTGGTTACGGTAGTGCAGTGCTGATTATATGCTGGGTGGTTACAGTAGTGCAGTGCTGATTATATGCTGGGTGGTTACGGTAGTGCAGTGCTGATTATATGCTGGGTGGATACGGTAGTGCAGTGCTGATTATATGCTGGGTGGTTACGGTAGTGCAGCGTTGATTATATGCTGGGTGGATACGGTAGTACAGTGCTGATTATATGCTGGGTGGATACGGTAGTGCAGTGCTGATTATATGCTGGGTGGTTACGGTAGTGCAGTGATGATTATATGCTGGATGGTTACGGTAGTGCAGTGCTGATTATATGTTGGGTGGTTACGGTAATGCAGTGCTGATTATATGCTGGGTGGTTACGGTAGTACAGTGCTGATTATATGCTGGGTGGTTACGGTAATGCAGTGCTGATTATATGTTGGGTGGTTACGGTAATGCAGTGCTGATTATATACTGGGTATTACGGTTGTGCAGTGCTGATTATATGCTGGGTGGTTACGGTAGTGCAGTGCTGATTATATGCTGGGTGGTTACGGTAGTGCAGTGCTGATTATATGCTGGGTGGTTACGGTAGTGCAGTGCTGATTATATGCTGGGTGGTTACGGTAGTGCAGTGCTGATTATATGCTGGGTGGTTACGGTAGTGCAGTGCTGATTATATGCTGGGTGGTTATGGTAGTGCAGTGCTGATTATATGCTGGGTGGTTACGGTAGTGCAGTGCTGATTATATGCTGGGTGGTTACGGTAGTGCAGTGCTGAGTGAGCAGTACAGGGAAACAAAGACGAGTTTTATCAATTTGATTTAACAAACATTAAATCTACAATGCAATATTTACTTATCACTTTTAGGCTTGAGAAGTGTAACACATCATTTAAAATCAATTTAGATATAAAACAAGTCACCAAGTCACCTACACTTCCAAAATCAAAGAATTTTCCACTGGACCTTTGAAGTGCAACAACTGTTCAGAAAGATTATATTACACAGTAAGCGAGAGTCCCTTCTCTATACTTACACATACAAAGTTAATACGACATGCTCAATAGGATTTACACACATTCTGTTAAGCAGATAAAACACTACACAAAAATGCCTTTGAATCTCCAGCCATTGACAAGCCACTAAGGAAAGCTAAAAAATGATCGACAATACCAATTTGCATACTATGAGCTACTTTTAGAACTTATTTAAATTATGATCACGTGACTGTGAGTGGCAGCAGACAAAGCTCAACAACTTTCGACCAAATACGCGATCATATTTATCGAAAAACGACTAGCATAGTATTAAAATTCTGAGTACCGCTACATTATAAATTAATTGTCTTATTGCATTTCTTTACCGATGAGACATTTAGGTAATACTGGATTTATAATGAGTATAAGTACATGAGACATTTAGGTAATACTGGATTTATAATGAGTTTAAGTACATGAGACATTTAGGTAATACTGGATTTATAATGAGTATAAGTACATGAGACATTTAGGTAATACTGGATTTATAATGAGTTTAAGTACATGAGACATTTAGGTAATACTGGATTTATAATGAGTATAAGTACATGAGACATTTAGGTAATACTGGATTTATAATGAGTTTAAGTACATGAGACATTTAGGTAATACTGGATTTATAATGAGTATAAGTACATGAGACATTTAGGTAATACTGGATTTATAATGAGTTTAAGTACATGAGACATTTAGGTAATACTGGATTTATAATGAGTATAAGTACATGAGACATTTAGGTAATACTGGATTTATAATGAGTTTAAGTACATGAGACATTTAGGTAATACTGGATTTATAATGAGTATAAGTACATGAGACATTTAGGTAATACTGGATTTATAATGAGTTTAAGTACATGAGACATTTAGGTAATACTGGATTTATAATGAGTTTAAGTACATGAGACATTTAGGTAATACTGGATTTATAATGTATATAATTTACTACATGATGACAACATTTGTAGAAATGGTGACAATGATTGTAATGATCTACGTTTTACAAGACGGGATCACTATAAACTTCTTGAGGGGTGGAAGGGTTGAATTACCTCCAGATTTTCACAAGATTATCGCACCCTCCAGACACCAACTTTTTCACGAGAGATGGACGTCCAGTCTGTTCAAACAGGGCATTTGGTGATAATGCTGGTGCCCAGCTTACTGCATTGCAGCCAATCTGAAAGTGGATAACCCACCATAAACTCAACAAAATATCAGTGCAGACAATTAATATCTTACATTTGTTCTGCATAAAATATAAACTAATTCCTCACTCACTATTGTGATTCCAAATTAAAACAGCATCTGTCTATGTTAATGAGAAACATTGGTCAGTTACTTCCCCTGAACACTCTTTTAAGGAGGATAGGTCTTTTTAATTTGGAATCCTATGTTTTCAATCTCAACAGCAGTATATCAAACAGGTACTTTTTTATTGTAAAATTTTGTTATTAATTAATAAACATAACTTCTATAAAATCACATTTATCATACCACAACATTAGGTTACAGAACAACAGTAAAAACAAAGGCTTACAACTAAATGGACAATCTACATGTTTGGATAAATCATACTTTATCTGTAAGCGAGGTAATGGAAAAACAAGGCAACTGCCCCAAGGGTGTCTCACCATGTGTGAGATTTAACGTACAAGTACTGATACATCGAAATAAAAGATGACTTTCATGCATCCCAACGAACTGCAAACTTTCAAGTTGAAGAGGTGAGTGGTAGGGTGGGGACACACTTAGTGTTGATTTGTGAAATTAGTGCTCGGATGTGTATGTAAAGTGTGAAAGCAATACCATTAACAATTTTGAGAAATAATAATCTTTCAGACTTTTTTTACTAATTTTAGCCAAAAGACAATTTCTAGGTCACTGGAAGGGTGGTGACCTACTGTGGGTGTAGATATTTGGTCTTCAGATGTGTATGGGAAGATTCCATGTAATAACTTGGAAAGATTTTTGAGAAATGATTATGTTTTAAAGCTTTTTTTATGCATAAATAATTTCGGAGTTAAGACTATTTTAGGCAAAAATTCCAGTTCAATGTCACTATTGGTGGTGGGGACTTACTGTGGGTGAAGACAATTAGTCTTTGTATGTGCATACAATGCTTCAAAGCAACACCATTGATGGTTCTTGAGAAATGACAATGTTCAAGGGCTTTTTAATGCTTAAATAAACTCTAAAATCAGACTATTTTTATCCAAATTTCCTGTTAGGGCATCTTAGGGGGCAGGGAGCAACCACTAGAAAGAGTGTGCAGGTTATCAAAGCATTACATTTGACGGGTTTCTAGTTCTATGCAAATATTTAATTGCTGACGGTGACGTCACAAGAAAGTTTACTGCTTAGTCTCCCTTTCCATTACAGTAGTTCTATAAATAACTTTCCATTACAACAGTTCTATAAATAACTTTCCATTACAGTAGTTATATAAATAACTTTCCATTACAGGTTCGATCCCCCGTCTGACCCTAATAAAATTAACAGTCTTTCAGATGGGACGTAAAACCGAGGTCTCGTGTCGGTGCTTTACACCGTGCACGTAAAAGAACCAGAGGAGATTCTGGAATGGGTCTCTGTCTGTATCATGCACTATCCTCCAAAATCTAAAATAACTAATCTCTTCAGGAGGCGTCGCTCATATGGGCAACCGGTAGCGACGATAAATAAACGTAAAACACACACAGCAGTTCTATAAATAACTTTCCATTACAGTAGTTCTATAAATAACTTTCCATTACAGTAGTTATATAAATAACTTTCCATTACAACAGTTATATAAATAACTTTCCATTACAGCAGTTCTATAAATAACTTTCCATTACAGCAGTTCTATAAATAACTTTCCATTACAGTAGTTCTATAAATAACTTTCCATTACAGTAGTTATATAAATAACTTTCCATTACAACAGTTATATAAATAACTTTCCATTACAGCAGTTCTATAAATAACTTTCCATTACAGCAGTTCTATAAATAACTTTCCATTACAGCAGTTCTATAAATAACTTTCCATTACAGCAGTTCTATAAATAACTTTCCATTACAGCAGTTCTATAAATAACTTGCCATTACAGCAGTTCTATAAATAACTGTTCAAACATTGCAACAGAAAGGCTGTTTAATGAACATACTGTGTGTGCACTTTTTATCTTTTTGGCATCCCAACTTCCATCACCTGCAAATAGACAAACAGCATGTATATATTATACTATACAAATGTACAAGTGTTTTAGAGGTTTATTCTGGAAAAGGGCAGGATGGGTCAGAAGAGGGGTAGGGTAGTATAGTAATTTGCATAGACTTATAGCAATTTGCATAGATGTATAGTAATTTGCCTAGACTTATAGTATTTTGTCTAGACTTATAGTATTTTGTCTAGA
Organism: Archivesica marissinica; assembly: GCA_014843695.1. Lineage (NCBI taxonomy): Eukaryota > Metazoa > Mollusca > Bivalvia > Venerida > Vesicomyidae > Archivesica > Archivesica marissinica. The sequence continues at coordinate 103,657 of JABXNX010000033.1, forward strand.
CTTATAGTATTCTGTCTAGACTTATAGTAGTTTGCCTAGACTTATAGTAATTTGCCTAGACTTATAGTAATTTGCCTAGACTTGTAGTATTTTGTCTAGACTTGTTGTCTAGACTTACTAGACTTGTTGTCTAGACTTATAGTATTTTGTCTATACTTGTTGTCTAGACTTTTATAGTATTTTGTCTAGACTTGTTGCCTAGACTTATAGTATTTTGTCTAGACTTGTTGCCTAGACTTATAGTATTTTGTCTAGACTTGTTGTCTAGACTTGTTGTCTAGACTTGTTGCCTAGACTTATAGTATTTTGTCTAGACTTGTTGTCTAGACTTATAGTATTTTGTCTAGACTTGTTGCCTAGACTTATAGTATTTTGTCTAGACTTGTTGCCTAGACTTATAGTATTTTGTCTAGACGTGTTGCCTAGACTTATAGTATTTTGTCTAGACGTATTGCCTAGACTTATAGTATTTTGTCTAGACTTGTTGCCTAGACTTATAGTATTTTGTCTAGACTTGTTGCCTAGACTTATAGTATTTTGTCTAGACTTGTTGTCTAGACTTTAGTATTTTGTTATAACCCATTATCAATATTTTGGTCCTTACTACTATGAATTTAAATACTAGAATAATTTTGGAAGAATTTACTTAGTTTTCGTTTTAATTTCGCCTCTACCAACAAGCTATTTTAATTAATTAAACATCTTTACCTGTGCTTGTTAAAACCGAAACAGACCCATCCGAACTGCCACACGCCAAAACCAGGCCCAACTCATGGGGAGCAAAACAAACTGAATTTACTGAAAATGTAAACACAAAATAATTATGTATATTCCAACACAACTTTGTCAAACAGAGATTATTAACCCATTCAACACCAAGTAACTGATATGGATTGGTCCATGATATTTTCCAACTAATACATTAATAAGAAAATTACATATGGACCAGTTCATTTATCAAAATGGATAAATTTGTCTAAAAATAGTAATATTACTGACAAAAAGTGCAGATCCTGATGAGATCTGGATCTACACTTTTTGTAAGCCTATTTAGAGGTCTGTAGTGTTGAAAGGGTTAATAGTCAGCATATTTCTGCTCTCATGTATTGAGATGGGAGCATGGTCAACTATGACCATGACATAAAGGACAATCTACAAGGAGCCCTGACCTAGTCTCAGTCACATCAATCTACAAGGAGCCCTGACCTAGTCTCAGTCATATCAATCTACAAGGAGCCCTGACCTAGTCTAAGTCATATCAATCTACAAGGAGCCCTGACCTAGTCTAAGTCACATCAATCTACAAGGAGCCCTGACCTAGTCTCAGTCATATCAATCTACAAGGAGCCCTGACCTACTAAGTCACATCAATCTACAAGGAGCCCTGACCTAGTCTCAGTCATATCAATCTACAAGGAGCCCTGACCTAGTCTAAGTCATATCAATCTACAAGGAGCCCTGACCTAGTCTAAGTCACATCAATCTACAAGGAGCCCTGACCTAGTCTCAGTCATATCAATCTACAAGGAGCCCTGACCTACTAAGTCACATCAATCTACAAGGAGCCCTGACCTAGTCTCAGTCACATCAATCTACAACGAGCCCTGACCTAGTCTTAAGTCATATCAATCTACAAGGAGCCCTGACCTAGTCTAAGTCACATCAATCTACAAGGAGCCCTGACCTAGTCTAAGTCACATCAATCTACAAAGAGCCCTGACCTAGTCTCAGTCACATCAATCTACAACAAGCCCTGCTGCCCTGACCTAGTCTAACTGTCTAAGTCACATCAATATACAACAAGCCCTGCTGCCCTGACCTAGTCTAAGTCACATCAATATACAACAAGCCCTGCTGCCCTGACCTAGTCTAAGTCACATCAATCTACAACAAGCCCTGCTGCCCTGACCTAGTCTAAGTCACATCAATCTACAACAAGCCCTGCTGCCCTGACCTAGTCTCGGTCACATCAATCTACAACAAGCCCTGACCTAGTCTAAGTCACATCAATCTACAAGGAGCCCTGACCTAGTCTAAGTCACATCAATCTACAAGGAGCCCTGACCTAGTCTCAGTCATATCAATCTACAAGGAGCCCTGACCTAGTCTAAGTCATATCAATCTACAAGGAGCCCTGACCTAGTCTAAGTCACATCAATCTACAAGGAGCCCTGACCTAGTCTAAGTCACATCAATCTACAAGGAGCCCTGACCTAGTCTCAGTCATATCAATCTACAAGGAGCCCTGACCTACTAAGTCACATCAATCTACAAGGAGCCCTGACCTAGTCTCAGTCACATCAATCTACAACGAGCCCTGACCTAGTCTTAAGTCATATCAATCTACAAGGAGCCCTGACCTAGTCTAAGTCACATCAATCTACAAGGAGCCCTGACCTAGTCTAAGTCACATCAATCTACAAGGAGCCCTGACCTAGTCTCAGTCACATCAATCTACAACAAGCCCTGCTGCCCTGACCTAGTCTAAGTCACATCAATCTACAACGAGCCCTGACCTAGTCTCAGTCACATCAATCTACAACGAGCCCTGACCTAGTCTCAGTCACATCAATCTACAACGAGCCCTGCTGCCCTGACCTAGTCTAAGTCACATCAATATACAACAAGCCCTGCTGCCCTGACCTAGTCTAAGTCACATCAATCTACAACAAGCCCTGCTGCCCTGACCTAGTCTCAGTCACATCAATCTACAACAAGCCCTGCTGCCCTGACCTAGTCTCGGTCACATCAATCTACAACAAGCCCTGACCTAGTCTAAGTCACATCAATCTACAACAAGCCCTGACCTAGTCTCAGTCACATCAATCTACAACAAGCCCTGACCTAGTCTAAGTCACATCAATCTACAACAAGCCCTGACCTAGTCTCAGTCACATCAATCTACAACGAGCCCTGACCTAGTCTAAGTCACATCAATCTACAACAAGCCCTGCTGCCCTGACATAGTCTCAGTCACATCAATCTACAAGGAGCCCTGACCTAGTCTCAGTCACATCAATCTACAAGGAGCCCTGACCTAGTCTCAGTCACATCAATCTACAACGAGCCCTGCTGCCATGACCTAGTCTAAGTCACATCAATCTACAACAAGCCCTGCTGCCCTGACCTAGTCTCAGTCACATCAATCTAAAACGAATCCTGCTGCCCTGACCTAGTCTCAGTCACATCAATCTACAAGGAGCCCTGACCTAGTCTCAGTCACATCAATCTACAACAAGCCCTGCTGCCCTGACCTAGTCTCAGTCACATCAATCTACAACGAGCCCTGACCTAGTCTCAGTCATATCAATCTACAACGAGCCCTGCTGCCCTGACCTAGTCTCAGTCACATCAATCTACAACAAGCCTTGCTGCCTTGACCTAGTCTCAGTCACATCAATCTACAACGAGCCCTGCTGCCCTGACCTAGTCTCAGTCACATCAAAGCTTAGACCAAACTCTACCAAGACCAAGTCCAACTCTACCTGCCGGCCAGAAGGCACTCACTCGACAAAAGGTTAGTATCAACAAGACTTCTAGCAAGAACCTTACTGTGAATTACTGTTACTGGACTCTGATTTAATAACCTGCCTGTATCTACATGTAGGAACATGGTGGTGTCCGCACTCTGATCTACTGTCTGTATCTACATGTAGGAACATGGTGGTGTCCGCACTCTGATCTACTGTCTGTATCTACATGTAGGAACATGGTGGTGTCCGCACTCTGATCTACTGTCTGTATCTACATGTAGGAACATGGTGGTGTCCGCTCTCTGATCTACTGTCTGTATCTACATGTAGGAACATGGTGGTGTCCGCACTCTGATCTACTGTCTGTATCTACATGTAGGAACATGGTGGTGTCCGCACTCTGATCTACTGTCTGTATCTACATGTAGGAACATGGTGGTGTCCGCACTCTGATCTACTGTCTGTATCTACATGTAGGAACATGGTGGTGTCCGCTCTCTGATCTACTGTCTGTATCTACATGTAGGAACATGGTGGTGTCCGCACTCTGATCTACTGTCTGTATCTACATGTAGGAACATGGTGGTGTCCGCACTCTGATCTACTGTCTGTATCTACATGTAGGAACATGGTGGTGTCCGCACTCTGATCTACTGTCTGTATCTACATGTAGGAACATGGTGGTGTCCGAACTCTGATCTACTGTCTGTATCTACATGTAGGAACATGGTGGTGTCCGCACTCTGATCTACTGTCTGTATCTACATGTAGGAACATGGTGGTGTCCGAACTCTGATCTACTGTCTGTATCTACATGTAGGAACATGGTGGTGTCCGGACTCCTTAGGCAAGACACCTAAATCCCCATTGCCCCATTCCAAAACAATCCCATTTTGAAGTTATAGGTCTAAGCACTACGATAGAGATCCATCTGGTGAGGAGGCTACAGCTAACCCTAACCCTGGGGAGGCTACAGCTAACCCTAACCCTGGGGAGGCTACAGCTAACCCTAACCCTGGGGAGGCTACAGTGACCCAGTAGGACTCAGTGTGAAGTGAGATTGCGCTGAGCTCTTAAATGGTATTATTTACTGAATGTCGACAAAATAGTTTTAAAATACACACTGACCATTAAATACAACACTTAAATATATGGAGTACTTTAAAATACACACTGACCATTAAATACAACACTTAAATATATGGAGTACTTTAAAATACACACTGACCATTAAATACAACACTTAAATATATGGAGTACTTTAAAATTATGGCCTGTGTCGCTTACTGGACAAAGTTGTATGAAAATTGTATAAACTATTGTTTTAATGAATTAGTGGGGGCACAAGAGGGTGAAGTCGGGGTCCCTAAGGTGACTATTTTCGCAATGTCGCTATATGTTGATAGCGATATCTGAAAGACTAGAATGTATTTCTCTTCCACTCAGGTAATGTAGCAACTAGACTAGAATGTATTTCTCTTCCACTCAGGGTAATGTAGCAACTATACTGGAGTGTATTTCTCTTCCACTCAGGTAATGTAGCAACTAGACTAGAATGTATTTCTCTTCCACTCAGGGTAATGTAGCAACTAGACTGGAGTGTATTTCTCTTCCACTCAGGTAATGTAGCAACTAGACTAGAATGTATTTCTCTTCCACTCAGGGTAATGTAGCAACTAGACTGGAATGTATTTCTCTTCCACTCAGGGTAATGTAGCAACTAGACTGGAATGTATTTCTCTTCCACTCAGGGTAATGTAGCAACTAGACTAGAATGTATTTCTCTTCCACTCAGGGTAATGTAGCAACTAGACTAGAATGTATTTCTCTTCCACTCAGGGTAATGTAGCAACTAGACTGGAATGTATTTCTCTTCCACTCAGGGTAATGTAGCAACTAGACTAGAATGTATTTCTCTTCCACTCAGGGTAATGTAGCAACTAGACTGGAATGTATTTCTCTTCCACTCAGGGTAATGTAGCAACTAGACTGGAATGTATTTCTCTTCCACTCAGGGTAATGTAGCAACTAGACTAGAATGTATTTCTCTTCCACTCAGGGTAATGTAGCAACTAGACTGGAATGTATTTCTCTTCCACTCAGGGTAATGTAGCAACTAGACTAGAATGTATTTCTCTTCCACTCAGGGTAATGTAGCAACTAGACTGGAATGTATTTCTCTTCCACTCAGGGTAATGTAGCAACTAGACTGGAATGTATTTCTCTTCCACTCAGGGTAATGTAGCAACTAGACTGGAATGTATTTCTCTTCCACTCAGGGTAATGTAGCAACTAACTAATGGAATATTACCTGATGAGTCATGGTTCGAGTATTCATATAATTTTCCCCAAGTGCTGTTTGTTTCTTTCCAGATGATAACTTTTCTATCGTAGCCACATGATGCTATGAGGTTACCGTACATTGGGTGGGCCCAGGCCAACTGCCACACAGGACCCTCATGTCTACAATATACATCATTATATGTTAGAAACTGCTACACACCTGGACGGTAGAGACTAACTTCCTACATTACATGTGTTACAAACTGCTACACACCTGGATGGTAGAGACTAACTTCCTACATTACATGTGTTAGAAACTGCTACACACCTGCATGGTAGAGACTAACTTCCTACATTACATGTGTTAGAAACTGCTACACACCTGGATGGTAGAGATTAACTTCCTACATTACATATGTTACAAACTGCTACACACCTGGACGGTAGAGACTAACTTCCTACATTACATGTGTTACAAACTGCTACACACCTGGATGGTAGAGACTAACTTCCTACATAACATGTGTTACAAACTGCTACACACCTGGACGGTAGAGACTAACTTCCTACATTACATGTGTTACAAACTGCTACACACCTGGACGGTAGAGACTAACTTCCTACATTACATGTGTTACAAACTGCTACACACCTGGACAGTAGAGACTAACTTCCTACATTACATGTGTTACAAACCGCTACACACCTGGACAGTAGAGACTAACTTCCTACATTACATGTGTTACAAACCGCTACACACCTGGATGGTAGAGACTAACTTCCTACATTACATGTGTTACAAACTGCTACACACCTGGATGGTAGAGACTAACTTCCTACATTACATGTGTTACAAACTGCTACACACCTGGACAGTAGAGACTAACTTCCTACATTACATGTGTTACAAACTGCTACACACCTGCATGGTAGAGACTAACTTCCTACATTACATGTGTTAGAAACTGCTACACACCTGGATGGTAGAGACTAACTTCCTATGTTACAAACTGCTACACACCTGCATGGTAGAGACTAACTTCCTACATTACATGTGTTACAAACTGCTACACACCTGCATGGTAGAGACTAACTTCCTACATTACATGTGTTACAAACTGCTACACACCTGCATGGTAGAGACTAACTTCCTACATTACAGGTGTTACAAACTGCTACACACCTGGACGGTAGAGACTAACTTCCTACATTACATGTGTTACAAACTGCTACACACCTGGATGGTAGAGACTAACTTCCTACATAACATGTGTTACAAACTGCTACACACCTGCATGGTAGAGACTAACTTCCTACATTACATGTGTTACAAACTGCTACACACCTGGACAGTAGAGACTAACTTCCTACATTACATGTGTTAGAGACTGCTACACACCTGCATGGTAGAGACTAACTTCCTACATTACATGTGTTACAAACTGCTACACACCTGGACAGTAGAGACTAACTTCCTACATTACATGTGTTACAAACTGCTACACACCTGGACAGTAGAGACTAACTTCCTACATTACATACATGTGTACATGTATGTGTTAGAAAATGCTAAAACTGGACAGACATTAAAAACAATATGTCTCCCCCTGATACGAGGGTGATATAATTATATACAAGTAATATCATTTGTGCGGAAATTATCCAAGTAGCCAATGTTATAATAATCGGAGTTAAAAATAAAGTGAAGTTTGGGAGTAGACAAAATTATAGGGTCAAGCTAAAGTTTTAAATTCTCGACAAACTGGTGTTTTACTGTATCCATGTACAATGTAAACAACATATTGCAGACACCTCTCAAGCTACACAATGTACATGTACATACCCTCTAAGGTCTGTGATAAGTCTTTGCTGTCCCCCTTTAACATCAAACACTTTGATAGAACGATCTGATGAACATGTGGCCAACTTTGTCCCGTAGTAATCCAACTGAGCATCATGCTGCAATGTACATGTTTATTTCCCAATTACTGGCGGAGATACCAAGTTTCTGTGAATGATAGCTATGAGGTCATGAATTCACTATTTATGTATCGAATGATACCAAGTTTCTGTGAATGATAGCTATGAGGTCATGAATTCACTATTTATGTATCGTATGAGTTATTAATACATTTCCAATGTTTATTTTTTCGGGATTCTAAATCTAATACAGTGACCCATTATTAATTGTCATGCATGGTTGTGAGTTACAGTTCAGTCACAGCTCAAATATATATGATGATGCTTTCTTTATAGTCGTCTCCTTGGGAACTGGTTTCTCTCTAGAAGTAGTCTATGTAGACTGTTACGATGTTTATGTGGACATCTGAAGAGGCATCTTCATTCTTCCCAGGGTGACAAGTCCTGTATCCTTCTATTAGGGCCACATCCTCCACCATTTGTCAGCTCACAGCAGCAATAATGGTTCCGGTTCCCCACTGGGGCCGCTATCTGGAAGTCATCACCCACCATCTCCTTGAAGGAGCCGGCTAAAAACAATGGCCATCTATCCACCGTCTCCAGCATTGCTGTCTCGTCAAGTAGGGAAGCTAGTCTGTTGACACTCGTACTGAGTCACGTGGCTTCTACTGTTCCGATAGCGCGGCTTCCATCAGCGAAGTCCTTGATGCATTTTCCTGCTGTGAGCTGTGCCTATGTGACTAGGTCATGATGTGCATGTTGTGGAGGAAAGACTTGGAGCTCAAATATTGATAACACAACTAAGTTTTATACCACTATGCATACATTAAGAAATAATCCGCATCATCGTGCATGCGCATGTTTTTACTAGTCCAACATGTGAACGTTATTATTATGTCATTAATATTACTTATATATCTGTGATCGTTATGTCAGGGGAGGTAGCTGGAGCAGAGAATGGATAGTTTTTTACAAGCTACACAATTAATGTTGATACAGCTGGAACTACATGTATGCTTTGAAATATGTCCACATAGTCACATATGTATGATTTCTGGTGTGGGCCGTTATCTAATGTTGTCAAAACTTGTCACCCAAACCATTTGCATACTATGTGTATTGTATCGTTCTGTGCACAACTTTAAAGCAGCATTGCATCGTAATAAAGGATGTTTTGGGTAAAATATAAATACTAATGTGTTTATGTTTACAAAAATCGAAATAGTCACTCAGAAACGATAAAATTCCAATAAATACAAACCGTCGTATACGCGAATTTGTTTATCAACACACGAAATGTAAACACGCACAGCGCGTGTGTGCGTAAAACAACAGAGGATGTAGAAAACTACGTATATATTTTGAACATTTTTGATGACATGTCCCTAAAAGACTTAGATAACAGAGGTATGAATCAACATCTCAAGTAATTTAATTAAAAAAGACAACGTGGGACAAATGGGGACGATGCATACCAAATGTAAACAAGTGCGGACGATGCGTTCTGGTTGTAAACAAATGCGTGACTGATCGACTCGGAAAGTCCTACTTTCGGTTTCGAGTTTGTATTATCGCAAAAAAACATAGTTTACCAATTGAACATAAGCATACAAAGTATAATGTTAGAATGTGTAGCAACATTGCTACCCATACGTAAAATTTGAATTTTTCAAATATCATTTATTTCATACGATGTAATGCTGCTTTAATATATAGTAACTATTGATTTGCAATAAAATATGATTAAACTTACCGTAACTAAAAAAACATGTATGAATTTGAGCAAATTGTATTGTTACTGTCATATAACAGATACACAAACACCTACAGACATATTCCAAACGAGCTAAACAAATGCATTGTTGCATAACCCCATTATAGCCATTGATCAGTTCTGTAACGGTTTCTGATCTATTTTAAATTCAATGCATCATCAGAGAGAAGACAAATCAAAATATAAGTAAAAGCGACGATTCACTGGAGAATGAATGGGGAGGTGCATTAACAACATTAAGAATAAGATAGCATAACATGCATGTACGTGTACTTACAATCATATCTTCATGCGCAGTATCTATAGAGTTCATGACAGATACCTGAAACACACAATGGAACAGACACTGTACTACTGCTAGCAATCCCATAATACACAACTATTAAAATAAATTGTTTACCTTTGTTCATCCATGGATCTTGTGTTGAAGTCAAAATGCTAATTTTTCCTACTTGCTGTACGTCTTCACAAAGGATTAACCGAATTTAGGTGATGTACTAATGTAGATGTAAAGTATGCAATGTAAGTAGGTGATATGTACTAATGTAGATACAAAGTGTGCAATGTAAGTAGGTGATATGTACTAATGTGGATGTAAAGTATGCAATGTAAGTAGGTGATATGTACTAATGTAGATACAAAGTGTGCAATGTAAGTAGGTGATATGTACTAATGTAGATACAAAGTGTGCAATGTAAGTAGGTGATATGTACTAATGTAGATACAAAGTGTGCAATGTAAGTAGGTGATATGTACTAATGTAGATACAAAGTGTGCAATGTAAGTAGGTGATATGTACTAATGTAGATGTAAAGTGTGCAATGTAAGTAGGTGATATGTACTAATGTAGATACAAAGTGTGCAATGTAAGTAGGTGATATGTACTAATGTGGATACAAAGTGTGCAATGTAAGTAGGTGATATGTACTAATGTAGATACAAAGTGTGCAATGTAAGTAGGTGATATGTACTAATGTGGATACAAAGTGTGCAATGTAAGTAGGTGATATGTACTAATGTAGATACAAAGTGTGCAATGTATGTACTAATGTGGATACAAAGTGTGCAATGTAAGTAGGTGATATGTACTAATGTAGATGTAAAGTGTGCAATGTAAGTAGGTGATATGTACTAATGTAGATACAAAGTGTGCAATGTAAGTAGGTGATATGTACTAATGTAGATACAAAGTGTGCAATGTAAGTAGGTGATATGTACTAATGTAGATACAAAGTGTGCAATGTAAGTAGGTGATATGTACTAATGTAGATGTAAAGTGTGCAATGTAAGTAGGTGATATGTACTAATGTAGATACAAAGTGTGCAATGTAAGTAGGTGATATGTACTAATGTAGATGTAAAGTGTGCAATGTAAGTAGGTGATATGTACTAATGTAGATGTAAAGTGTGCAATGTAAGTAGGTGATATGTACTAATGTAGATGTAAAGTGTGCAATGTAAGTAGGTGATATGTACTAATGTAGATGTAAAGTGTGCAATGTAAGTAGGTGATATGTACTAATGTAGATACAAAGTGTGCAATGTAAGTAGGTGATATGTACTAATGTAGATACAAAGTGTGCAATGTAAGTAGGTGATATGTACTAATGTAGATGTAAAGTATGCAATGTAAGTAGGTGATATGTACTAATGTAGATGTAAAGTGTGCAATGTAAGTAGGTGATATGTACTAATGTAGATGTAAAGTGTGCAATGTAAGTAGGTGATATGTACTAATGTAGATGTAAAGTGTGCAATGTAAGTAGGTGATAATGAACGGTTATAAATGTATGCATTGGTGTTAAGAATAATCCTAAATATAGATATTAAGAACATTAAAAATATATTGTATTACCGTTGTGCATGTCATTTAGCTGTTTGAAGTCGACAGGTGAAATTCTCCCATTTTTCTGCGCAGTCTTCACAAAAGAAATCCGAATTATTTATTATTTAGTACATTTCATGCAGAACAATTGTGGATATTAAACAAATCTTATTTGGTTCACCGTAATGGCACGAAGATAAATCTTGTAAACATTTCCGTCTATTTCGAGTTCTATTTTTGTTTTTCACAATAATCAAATATTCAAAATGTCCGATTTGGAATGGCGAAACTCTGCCATGAAATTTAAACGTTGATTTCATGTATAATATTGTGTCAAGAGACGTTATAGACTGTGCAGAATTCAAACAACGGTATGTGTATTGATCTTGTTAACAATTTTAATTTATAAAAACGACTTTTTAGAATATAAAATATGCTACGCGTAATTGAGGCTTAGCGTTTAGACTTTGAAAAATGTCTGGATAGTAAAATGTCACATTTTTCAAGTCTAAATATTTGGACTCTACACACTCTAGAGGGATAAATCAAACATTATGAGGGTTATAGAAGTTTGATCATTGGTTTCACAGCGTAAATAAAAAATGGAGGTCAGTGTTGTATTCCGGTCATTTCCCCAACCACACCCCTCGTTTCTTACGTATGTTGGTGTTTGTACTATATTCTGAGTCTCCGTCTGACTCTTCGCTATACCCAGGATATAGTTCCCCCACCTACCACAACAAACATTAGACTATTAACGGTAAATTGTTGTAGTATACGCACTAATAAATCTGACGCCCAACCCGGCTTGGCAACTGATTGCGAAATTGTGTGGTCCAAGGTAAAAGTTCAAAGCAAGAAAGACATTCTTCTCTGTTCATTCTACATGCCTCATCGAAACATAAATGACATCCAGAAACTAAATGACTCTTTGAACAAACTTTCTGAGGACAAAACCATTATCATCGGTGGAGATTTTAACTGCCCGGACATTGACTGGTCTACCAATACCGTAAAGAAAGGCGCAGCAGAAAGAGATGTTCAGCAAGCACTACTCGACTTGTCTGTCGATCACGGACTCTCACAGATCCACGACCAACCTACTAGGCTTGACAATATCCTGGACCTGGTGTTCACAAACAACCCTTCTCTTGTGAAGACATCAACTTCAGTTCCTGGAATCAGTGACCATGCAATGGTAGTGACCGACATCAACATTATACCACGTATCATCAAACAGAAACCCAGAAAGATATTCATCTATTCAAAAGCTGATTGGCTAAAGATCCAACAAGATGCTAGCCTACTATCCGTCTCCACCACTAGCATAGACCATTCCACATCTGTAGAAGAACTTTGGCAAACCTTCAAACTTGGCATATCAAACATTATGGACAAACACATACCATTTAAAATCAGTAAACACTGGAAGTCACTACCATGGTTCAACAGAAAGCTCCAGAAGATGACAAAGAGGAAGGCCCGTCTTTACAAACATGCAAAGGAAAGTCTCCAATGGCAAACCTACAAATAATACCAGAAAGAGTGCAAACGAATATTTAAAAAGGCCGAGATCGACCACATCAACAGCACCATCCAAAAAGGACTAGACGAGAATAACACAAAGCCTTTCTGGAGATACGTGAAATCTCGCAGACAAGGCAACACAGGCATCTCTCCACTAAAGAAAATGGGACAGCTCCTAAACAACAGTAAAGACAAAGCCCAAATACTCGTTGATCAATTTAGCTCCGTATTCACTAAAGAAGATCCTCAAAACCCTGGAACCCCCCTGACATAAATCGGAGACCGACACCAAAAATCCCTGACCTCCAGATCACCACCAAAGGAGTTGAAAATTTGCTGAACAAAATTGACATTTCAAAAGCTAGAGGTCCTGATGACATTGCAAATATAATGCTGAAAAACTGTGCTTCACAACTTGCACCCACATTGCGCTATATTTTCCAAAGATCAGTGGACTCCGGCATGCTCCCCAAAGACTGGAGGAATGCAAACGTCACTCCTGTATTCAAGAAAGGGGATGTACATCTTGCAGAAAACTATCGACCAGTATCTCTAACCTCCATCTCCTGCAAGCTATTAGAACATATTATCTGCAAACACATACTAGACCACCTCGATCATCATAAAATTCTAACATCACTCAACCATGGATTCAGATCAGGATACTCTTGCGAAACACAGCTTATCACAACGATGCACGACCTATTCATAAACCACGATAAGGGATCCCAAATTGACATTGCTATCCTAGATTTCTCTAAAGCGTTCGACACGGTACCCCACGAGAAGCTACTATACAAGCTGAGAAACTACGGCATTGATGGTCAAATCAACAATTGACTCAGGGATTTCCTAACAAACAGACACATGCAAGTGGTAGTTGATGGTGAATCATCAAAATCAGTACACGTCGATTCTGGAGTACTACAAGGAACTGTCCTAGGACCTCTTCTGTTCCTGTGCCATATAAACGACTTGCCAGATACAGTGAAATCACAAGTTTGTTTATTTGCCGATAACTGTCTGCTGTATAGATGCATCCGATCAGTAAGGGACCACGTGATGCTACAGAGAGACCTGGAGGCACTAGAAGATTCAAGTATGGGCAACGTCATGGGGGATGCGCTTTAATGCCAAGAAATGCTACATACTAAGCATCAACAGCAAATCGTCTCATTTCTACGAACTAGACAAGCAGTTCCTACAAGTTGACGAAAATCGTTATCTCGGTGTCACCATACAGTCCGACCTGAAATGGAACTCGCACATCCTAAAACTTACAAAGAAAGCAAACTCATCGCTCGGCTTCATCAGGCGCAACCTAAATCACTGCCCAGCAACTTGCAGGAAAACAGCATATCTAGCTCTTGTCCGCTCATCACTTGAGTATAGTTCCATAGTCTGGGACCCTACCTATGCAAAAGACATCGAGCAACTTGAGAAAGTTCAAAGGCAAGCGGCCAGATTCATCACTGGCGACTACCATTCCCGAGAAGAAGGCTGCATCACAAACATGCTGCAAAAACTGGAGCTCGAGAGCCTACAGTCCAGAAGGAAGGCCAAAAGGCTGACGTTCCTATACAAAGTGGTCGAGGGGAAGGTGCCAGCTTTACCTTGTCACGACATACTTACACACACAAGAGCTAAGCGAAACGTAAAAATACGTAAATTTACTGACTGTGCTACAATAAACATTCTAGAAAATCAAATCACAAACAATTCAAAGTGCTTCAAAAATTTCACTTGTAATAAAGAGCAGTACAAACAATCATTCGTCCCTAAAACAGTACTAGACTGGAATAAACTCAGTGACAATGTTGTGTGTGCAGATGTAGTAGGGTCCGTTTTAGCCTCCACACTTTAAACCAGTTATTCCTTGTAGATATACACGATGTGTAATGGTCAGTGAGACGCAACCGTGCGTAGCAAGTTTAACTCGAGGATACGTGTATGATCGTTAAGCGTGGTATTCCAACGCAGTCACTTCCAATATCGTATGATAGTCGGACGTATTTTATAAAGAGAGCATTTTATAATATAGTTTATCATAGAAGTCTTCAAAAGTATTATTCAGGTATATATATGCGTGAGATATTGAATTGGTTGATTTGTACGCTGTAGTATTGGGTTCATTATGTTGTACACGGGTTCGGTTTTAGTTAGTCCTTTTTGTCGTTGGTCCTTGACGACCTTGAGTCTTTTCCCTTGGTCCTGGCTGTCGGTATATCAAACCTCATCATTGCACATAACTTAACAGACGCATGTTATTTACAGTTGGCACCAGTGAGTGAGAGGTTGAATGTGTAGCGGACGGTGGAGAATAGCGAGAAGTGTTACAGAGACCATATCTCTGCGTAAGTTATTGTATTGGTCTATATTGTATTGGTCTATGTTATATATGTCTATGTTGCATTTGTCTATGTTGCATTTGTCTATGTTGCATATGTTTATGTTGCATATGTCTATGTTTTATCAGAGACATGGATGTAACATAGATTACCTGTGTTACTGATGTTATATATATTGGAGTAAGAGTAAGCATTATTACGAACCACGAACCTGACGAGAGTATATCTGGATCTGGATAGTAACGTTGCAGGGCCTTTCAGCGTAGACGCAACGGGAGAGAGAGTGTGGGAGTCTTCTAGTCCCACTTGTGGACAGCTGTTCTGAAGCTGCCGACTGCACTCGCGCATGCAACACTATCTTCCAGTTTATTCCAGTCAATAATAGTCTGTGGGAAGAATGACTGTCTATATTGTTTTGTCCTACACTGCACTGGCACAAAACACCTAGAGTGGTTCACAGTTTGTCTATCTATGATGTTGTCAGTATTATAGCCACTAAATGTCTTGGGGGTTACTTTACGTTTGTTCTTACGTACTGGTGTTAAAAAGTCATGGCTTGGCAGGGCTGGTACCAGTCCCTCGACCACCTTATAGAAGAATATCAGACGATTCGCCTTCCTTCGGTCCTGGAGGGATGGAAGCCTCAAGTCATGAAGCATTCGAGTGACGCACCCTGTAGAATTGGTGGTGTAGTCTCCTGATATGAACCTGGCGGCCTGTCTCTGTACTTTCTCAAGTTTTTCGGTGTCCTTCTGGTGGTAAGGGTCCCATATAATCGAGCTATATTCTAGTGTGGAGCGTACTAGCGAAAGGTAGGCTGTTCTGCGGCAAGATTCGGGGCATTGCTTTAGGTTTCTGCGGAGGAAGCCCAAGGTGGAGTTTGCTTTCTTCGTGATCTTAGTGATATGTGAGCTCCATTTGAGGTCTTCTGCTATCGTCACTCCAAGGTATAGTGCTAACGTATATAATATGTTGTTGTTGTTGTTGTTAACCCAAGCACCGCAAATCATCTATTATATATTTATATGACGCATATGTTTTAATCCTATTCTTAATGTGTGAATATATGTGTATTGTAGAACCAAAGCATTCGAGAGCCTTGTTGTCAAAGGAGATTGAATAGATTGATGAACGTAAAGGGTGTTGTCATTCTACTGATTCCCCAGAATATGAACCCTACCACACAGAGACAATAGGCGGTTTCAGGACAGCTCTAAGCCAGTTCTACTAGACTCTCTCCCGTTGCACCTTATGCCGTAACTGACCCTGCAACGTAGCTATTCAGATCCAGGATACCCCACCCACCTACCGGCTAATCTTATGGTTTTGGAATCTGTAAGCTCGCTCTATGATATAAGTGAATGTTTGCTTCATAATTGTTCCTAAGGCACTTACCATCTTTATACTGTATCTAACCGACGAACGTGACAAATATTCTCAATACAAGGCGTCAAGCTATAGCTACACAATTATAACAATATTTTCTTGAAAATCTGTTCAATTTGACGTGGCAGTACTAAACATAACTCCAATGGAAGATTATTTGAATATATTGAACCCAACGTATATATATGACTACAAATAAAAGTATATAAAATCAATATGAAGTTTCGGGTATGTGTCCACTGTGTCATTCCGAAGCGGAGGACAGGAAACATTTCCTCCTGTACTGTGAAACCTCAACTCATATAAGAAATAGATTATTTCCAAATATCGTGTCGTTGTTGAAGGAAGTCCGCATCTCCGATCCGGAAATAGTGAACATTATGGGTGATGGTGAAACAATGGTGAAAATCATACTTGACTGTACTAGTGCCTGTGTTATTCCAGAACATATTCATTCCATGATGGAATCTATCACCAGGGGTCTATGCTATGCACTGCACCAGTTCCGCTCGTCAACAATTCTGAACACATAACGAACTGTCCATAAGGAGAAGTGTAATTAGTTAAAGGCGCATGTTCACTGTGTATATCCTCACGTCCAGTGTATATAAATCTCGGTCCTTTAGGGAAATTATTAACTAAATGGTACGTTAAGTCATTCGCTGTCGGGTCAGTAGGGTCTAAATCTATAACCCCATTCACCCACATTTTTTTCAAGCCTATATCAAGCGAATTAGAACATTATACGTGTGCGCGACGATTCTTCTAGGAACCACTACTACGTTTGCTGTCGGTGAACGGTTCTCCAGACATTGGAGGAATCTACATACAAGATACAAGATACAAGTAACAGAAAGACCAATATATAATAATTGATTCGGTTTATGTAAAGATCAAAAGAACTTGCTATGATTATAATTTTAGCTATGAAACTGACAGACGTACGGTGATATTCATTTTCAGTGCTCAATATGAAGTTGCACTTAAATCTCCCATCTCTCCCCGCCTCACTCCATCCTTCAACTTATTAGAGTCCTATCTTTGTAAACAAGCTGTACGATACACTTGCTATCGACTTTATGAGCTAACTTCGTAAAATAAATACTATATTATTCATTTTAATGTTTTCTAGTTGTATAAACTTTCCTGGTTACACTGTCAATAATGTTCATTAGTTTTAAGTTATACAGAGGTCAAACGATTCAAACCGGATATTTGTTTTAGAACGTCACGTCACTCGTTAATAATGTCAGGAATACATGGTCACACAATTTAATTTGAAGCTCGTCTAGGGAACAATTATAAACAATTATTGTCATTGCAATTTTGTCAAAGAGTACTTTCGTATATATATAATTATAGACTACCGACTCTCTCAGATTCATTGAAATGAACGTGAAGACCACTAGAATGAAGGTCAAAGATGTCCGACATTAATGGAGGCATACACAAGTCTCACACATATAAAGCAGAACAAGACCAGCTCACAGACGGATCTGTAGTCCAGTGGTAACACACTGGACTGGTAATCCAGGGATCGCAATTTCGATCCCCTGTCTGACCCTAACCTATATATCTATATTCCGTTAATGTCGAACCCCTCGCGGGGACGTAGACATGTTGCGCGTTAAAAACCGCAAAGAAGTTAAAAGTATGAGTAGTTAAAAGTATAATTTAAGAAAGCAATGAAAATAAGTTGTGGTAAAAGTTTAAAAGCAGTTGCGCAGAACAACTAGGGACTGGCATGATCAATATGGCAAACTGCCGTATTGAATTGCTCTATGGTAGGGAGATGGACAATGTCAGGAGGGAGATGGTTCCAATGGTAGATTGTTCTTGGGAAAAAAGGAAAACTTGTAGTAGTCTGTAGTTGCTGTAATTAACCTATAGCTTAAGGATGTTTGGGTATGGGTCGACCAGATCTCGGAGCCATATTCAAGCTGGAGTCTCACTAGTGTCTGGTAAGCCATGGACTTAAGGGGTTCGGATTTGACCTGGAGGTTTCTACGTAGAAATCCTAATGTTTGGTTTGCTTTCTTTGTTGGCCTTTTTATGTGAGTGTCCCACGACAGGTTATTTGAGATATTCACGCCAAGGTATTTGGCTGAGGTGACCGACTCAAGTAGGACTCCATGGAGTTTATATTTACTGGGAATAGGATGTTTCCTTCTGGTGTCGTGGATAACTTGACATTTTGAGGGGTTAAATTCCATGTCCCACTCCAACTCCCACTCTTCTAATCTCTTAAGATCGTTTTGGAGTGTGACCGATTCATTTGCAGATGTCAGTGATAGATATACTGCAGTATCATCTGCAAAGATACGGACTTTGAAACTGATGTTTTGTGGGAGGTTGTTTATGTAGGCTAGGAAAAGCAGGGGTCCAAGTACGGATCCCTGTGGGACTCCAGAGGACACCGGAATGGCCAATGAACTAATATCATTAAGGACAACTGACTGGAGTATATTATCTAGAAAACTCTTAATCCACTTTAATATTTGATTTCTGACTCTATAGTCATGCAATTTTAGTACATGTAGTACTTTCTCGTGATTGACCTTATCGAAAGCCTTACTGAAGTCTAATAGGATGAGATCTACCTGATGATTATTGTAGACAGAGGTAACCAAGTCATTGATTAGCATTACTAGTTGGGTCACGCATGACCGTTTTTCTCTAAAACCATGCTGCAAATGGTACAGAATATTGTGGTTAGTGAAGTGTTTTACTATCGAGGAGGAAACTGTATGTTCCAGTACTTTGCATAGAACACATGTCAGTGAGATAGGCCTATAGTTGGCGGGGTTTGACTTGTCCCCTTTTTTGTAAATGGGAGCAACATTTGCTGACTTCCACTGGGCCGGCAGTGATCCTTCGTTGAGGGATTTTTTGGAATAAGACTTCAAGGATAGGTGAGCGTTCTTTAGACAGGGATTTAAGTATGATTGGCTTCATTTGGTCAGGACCACTAGTCTTATGGGGGTTCAGGTTATTGATAAGTGTCTTTATGCCATTTGAACTTACTGTGATCTCATTCATGTTTTGCGTGGATTGACCATTCAGGTTTCCATTTGTGTCCTGAATTTTCATTTTACAAATGGAGGTAAGTCTTAGTGGGGATGTGGAGCTGAAGACAGACTGAAACTGTTTGTTCAGTGCTGTGGCTTTAGCAGCTTCTTCATGATGACATTTGTTTTCATGCTTTAGGGGTGGCATTGATTTGTTTTCATGCTTTAGGGGTGGCATTGATTTGGATTCTTGCTTTAGGGGTGGCATTGATTTGGATTCTTGCTTTAGGGGTGGCATTGATTTGGATTCTTGCTTTAGGGGTGGCATTGATTTGGATTCTTGCTTTAGGGGTGGCATTGATTTGGATTCTTGCTTTAGGGGTGGCATTGATTTGGATTCTTGCTTGGAATGATAAGGATGGGAGGCATCATCACTGTTTAGATTTAGGATGTTTTCCAGATATTGGTGATAAGCCTCTTTGACCTTTTTCCGCACTAAATGTTTTAGATCCAGGAATTTCTTGCGATTTGAAGGCGTACTTGACTTCCTAGTAATTCTAAAGGCCCTATATTTCGCCTTCTAATCATTCGCTTAATACTCTGATTGACCCAGGGTAGGTGATCTCTTATCGATGACTGTTTGGATGGAATCCATTTATCTGTAAGGATGTTTAGAGCATGAGAGAAATGTTCCCATAGCTCTTCAGTGTTTAATAGTGCGGTATATTTACATTCGGTGATCATAACCTGGTGATAGTCACATAATGACTGTATAATGGCCTGCCAGTTTGCTTTCTTATAGAGTGGAATCCTGCGAGGCTTTTGATAACATATCCTTGCGGATGTGTTGACTTTTATTTCGACTACATTATGATCACTGGTGCCAGGTATAATATTGACATGATTTACTAAAGTGGGGTTAATTGTGAGGAATAAATCCAGGATATTGTTTTCACGGGTGGAGAGGTTAACCATTTGGGTGAGGTTTGTATCATTTAACGTTTCAATGATCTGCCTATAGAAGGATGGGTGTTTGCAGTCGGTGGATGGGCTGGTACCGTAGTGCCCCAGTCCATCTTTGGTAGGTTTAGGTCCCAGCCACCCATATGTTGGAGAAACGTTTATTAACATTTTCAATAGACTTACAGAATTTATTGAAACTGTGTATGTCAAGCTCATGAGGTTTGTAATAAGCTCCAATCACAAGAGACTTATTTCCTATAAGGTCTAATTTTACTCATAGGTCCTCACATTTCGACTGTAGGTCTGGCATTTCCTGGGCTGTTATGCAGTCCCTTATAGCAATAAATATACCTCCGCCTGCCTGGTTGATACGGTCACGACGGAAAATGGAGTAACCTAGGTCTGGGTCAAACACTGCACTGGTATAATACTTAAGCCAGGACTCAGTACCTATTACACTATCTGGTTTTGATGAACTGATAAGATTGTTGAATTCCAGTTTTTTGTCTACTATTGACCTGCAGTTGATGATTTGGACTTTTAGTGACCTCTTTATGTTATTCTTTTGACCTGTTTTGGACTTAGGGGGGTTGCGCTTGGGAGTGGACGTTTGGGCCATGGAGAAGGATACATTGCTCATGTTTGAGCTGTCAAGGTTGGCGAAGGGATTTGAAGTTTCGAAGGAGTCCAGAGCTGTTTGAAATATTTATGTTTTCGCAAATAGAACACTTAAGTCATTCGCTGTCGGGTCAGTAGGGTCTAAATCTATAAACCCATTCACCCACATTTTTTTTCAAGCCTATATCAAGCGAATTAGAACATTATACGTGTGCGCGACAATTCTTCTAGGAACCACTACTACGTTTGCTGTCGGTGAACGGTTCTCCAGACATTGGAGGAATCTACATACAAGATACTTCCAGACTGCCGTCCCAGTTGAAGAATCTCCGAGTCTGTCGTATAGGGAGTCATTTATGTTCTGGCAATCGGCATGGAACCAGACCGTACACATGTCACACTGGACACCCTTGCAAGTCCAGGAGACGGGCAGTTGACAGTTTCCACACGGAAAGATTGTGGAGTTTCCTTCCAGATACATGTCCGTTTGGATGGGGCCTGGGTTGCTCTCGATATCATGGGATAGTGCCAGTAGGAGACATAATTGGGTGATACAGATGGGAATTGGTTTACTTTTCCTTTTGTGGTTTGTTGTCTTTTTAAAAAGTTTATTCAAATGGGCAGTAATCAAACAGTCTTTCAGTTGGGATTTTAAACCGATGTCTTGCGTCGGTGGTTTACATCGTGCACGTAAAAGAACCGGTGGAGACTCTGGACTGGGTCTCTGTATCATTGCACTATCCTCCAAAATGACTAATCTTTTCACGAGGCATAGCTCATATAGGCAACCGGTAGCGACGATAAATTAACGTAAAACACACATACCAGCTGCACCCTATATCTGCAATGACTATTCAAGCAGTGTAACAATAATGATTAATTCCCTAAACTGACAAAGAGTTGAATAACGACATATACAATCATCAGTCATATACCTATCTAAAATCAGAAATAACTTGGTATGCGTCGACCACAACACATACAAGGAACCTGACCTACTTAATTCCACAGTCCCGAACTTAGTACCATTTACCATCTTGCCCCCGAACAATATGTATTTCGAATAGCCTCCATACTATGTACAACCCAGCTTCAGCTTAAACATTTTTGCTGAGCGGCTGGCCACTGTAGTTACTCTGCTATTCATGTAACACTAATGACTGTTTTTAACGGTAGTGTGTAGTTCTTTGTAACACTCTATATCTCACTTAACAACTGACTGACAAATGCATCCAAGTCATACTCAGCATTGAGTGTTGGGAGTAATTTGTAGATTTATGCTGCTGACAAATACGGTAACGCTCCTATCATTGGTTCACGAGAACTTGTTTGAAGATTTCTCTTCAAGTTGACCTGGTTATTACCACGTTGATCCAATTTGAACAACGTTTATAGAGGTTGTTATAAAGATGCTACTGACCAAGCATGGCAACATCCTAGTAATGGTTCGTAACAAGTCGCTTTTTGAAATGTTTCTGGTTTACTCGACTTGCTAAGGAGGCTACTCGGCAAAATTGACAATATTTCTATCCATGATGGGAAGAATTCTACAACTATCGTCTTTCATTGTAATCCCGTTATAAAACATGTTCAAAGGGCTGTAAAACCACAAAACATCACCCAACGGGGTTACAATATGCACAACTAGGACATCATAGTGATGCTTCATGACAAGCTTGGTGAAAATCCCACACTGGGGTTATGGAGATGAAGCGCGTGCAAGCTAATGAGGTCAGACGGACCTACCCAAAATTGTATATATATATATATATATAGAGTGGGTATTCCTTTGTTCTCTATAATGATATAGTTTTTAAAGCCACATAACCCCTAACCATAGACAGTAAATATATTGTATTCTTACCCACCTAAGTGTCATTTTATAGATGCAGACATGGACGGATCTGTAGTCCAGTGGTAACACGCTGGACTGGTAATCCAGGGATCGCAGGTTCGATCCCCCGTCTGACCCTAATACAATGAAACAGTCTTTCAGAAGGGTCTTTAAACCGAGGTCTCCTGTACACCGTGCACATAAAAGAACCAGAGGAGACTCTGTAATGGGTCTCTGTCTGTGTCATTGCACTATCCTCCAAACAATCTAAAATTACTAATCTCTTCAGGAGGCGTCGCTCATATGGGCTTATAGCGACGATAAATGAACACACACATGCAAAACAATATGCCCCCCCCCCTCCAGTTATTAACCCTTTGTTCTATGATGATGATTTTATGCAAGGGAAATTGGTTTCAACAATATTTATTACAAAACAAATGTTATAAGAACTTATTCAGACGTATGGGGATTGCCTTATTCACATCTATGGAATGTGTACGAGTCAATTTAACAACTTTTGGACTTTTGGTTGCCATCATTAACCTACGGTAGGTACTATTAGAAAATGGAAAACAACACACGTGCACCAGTATGCAAGCACCAAGCACCAGTATGTTGGTTATTTCATCCCGTGTTGGAAATTTCAATTCAATCAAAACTACGGCCAATTCACACATTCACTACCTGCTTGCCTTTGTTGTGAATTTCCAAAGCCCCCTGTCCATCAGTACATTCATCACTATGATGTATATAGCTAATTCAACAACTGTAGTAGATCAAGTTTGATCAAATTCACGTTCATTTCAAAATGTTTTCTTTAATCTGTGGTCGAGTGGTTACGGTCACCGACTTGCATACCACTGTAACATATCATCACTGATGGTCACAGCCCCGCTCAGGCCATGTCTCATTTATATGGGCAGGCTTGGTGAACTAACTTGAAACTACCAACTTTTTCATATACAGAGTTTGTTTGTTTGGGTGTTAAAACACACGCCTTCATCAGCACCATTTTGGGCTAGATCGCCGGCGGGTAGTTTACCTAACATCTTTCCTGGGCAGGCTCCAGCGGTTAACCAGTACTTGGTGAACCAACCTCCGTAAGAAACTACAAACTTTGTCATATAAACAGACACGGTCAGAGCGGGGCATCAGTGTTCGACTTTTGACAACACACCTATTGTTGTTGCCGAGGTAACTGCCTGAAGAACGTAGCTTTCACATCTTAGTGCAGACTAGGGGAATGACGAGACTCGGCGAATATGTTACATTTCGATGTCAAGGTAAGCTGGGTGGTCAGACTAGGGGAATGACGAGACTCGGAGAATATGTTACATGGAGATGTCAAGGTAAGCTGGGTGGTCAGACTAGGGGAATGACGAGACTCGGAGAATATGTTACATGGAGATGTCAAGGTAAGCTGGGTGGTCAGACTAGGGGAATGACGAGACTCGGAGAATATGTTACATGGAGATGTCAAGGTAAGCTGGGTGGTCAGACTAGGGGAATGACGAGACTCGGAGAATATGTTACATGGAGATGTCAAGGTAAGCTGGGTGGTCAGACTAGGGGAATGACGAGACTCGGAGAATATGTTACATGGAGATGTCAAGGTAAGCTGGGTGGTCAGACTAGGGGAATGACGAGACTCGGAGAATATGTTACATGGAGATGTCAAGGTAAGCTGGGTGGTCAGACTAGGGGAATGACGAGACTCGGAGAATATGTTACATGGAGATGTCAAGGTAAGCTGGGTGGTCAGACTAGGGGAATGACGAGACTCGGAGAATATGTTACATGGAGATGTCAAGGTAAGCTGGGTGGTCAGACTAGGGGAATGACGAGACTCGGAGAATATGTTACATGGAGATGTCAAGGTAAGCTGGGTGGTCAGACTAGGGGAATGACGAGACTCGGAGAATATGTTACATGGAGATGTCACGGTAAGCTGGGTGGTATCAAATGTGGCAACACGGATAAATAATAAAAACTTTACATATGTTTTGCTTTATTTTGAAAATATAATACAAAAATTAATAAATAAGTGCTAGAATGTCCATGTAAATTGCATACTCCTAATTATTGTATTGACGAAGGTACTGATGTACAGTTTCTTGCATACACAACTAAATACCATACGCAGGTTGCCGAGCTGGTATGAGAGCAACAAACATGTACACTTAATAAATACATAAACGAGAACCTAGAAATATTGACGCTGTTCATAACAAAATTCTAAAACAAATTATTATTCCTTAAAACTTGATAAAAAACTTACTAAAATGGATATAAGCATGTACCTGGGATATAAGCAAATACCCGGGATACAAGCATGTACTCGGGATACAAGCAGCATGTACCTGGGATATAAGCAAATACCATAGATACAAACATGTGGCTAGGATACAAGATGTACCTCAGATACAAGCATGTACCTGGGATACAAACATGTGGCTAGGATACAAGATGTACCTCAGATACAAGCATGTACTCGGGATACAAGCAGCATGTACCTGGGATATAAGCAAATACCATAGATACAAACATGTGGCTAGGATACAAGATGTACCTCAGATACAAGCATGTACCTGGGATACAAACATGTGGCTAGGATACAAGATGTACCTCAGATACAAGCATGTACTCGGGATACAAGCAGCATGTACCTGGGATATAAGCAAATACCATAGATACAAACATGTGGCTAGGATACAAGATGTACCTCAGATACAAGCATGTACCTGGGATACAAACATGTGGCTAGGATACAAGATGTACCTCAGATACAAGCATGTACTCGGGATACAAGCAGCATGTACCTGGGATATAAGCAAATACCATAGATACAAACATGTGGCTAGGATACAAGATGTACCTGGGATACAAGAAGCATGCACCCAGGATATAAACAAATACCATAGATACAAACATGTGGCTAGGATACAAGATGTACCTCAGATACAATCATGTACCCGGGATACAAACATGTGGCTAGGATACAAGATGTACCTGAGATACAAGCATATACCATGGATACAAACATGTGGCTAGGATACAAGATGTACCTGAGATACAAGCATATACCATGGATACAAACATGTGGCTAGGATACAAGATGTACCTGAGATACAAGCATATACCATGGATACAAACATGTGGCTAGGATACAAGATGTACCTGAGATACAAGCATATACCATGGATACAAACATGTGGCTAGGATACAAGATGTACCTGAGATACAAGCATATACCATGGATACAAACATGTGGCTAGGATACAAGATGTACCTGAGATACAAGCATATACCATGGATACAAACATGTGGCTAGGATACAAGATGTACCTGAGATACAAGCATATACCATGGATACAAACATGTGGCTAGGATACAAGATGTACCTGAGATACAAGCATATACCATGGATACAAACATGTGGCTAGGATACAAGATGTACCTGAGATACAAGCATATACCATGGATACAAACATGTGGCTAGGATACAAGATGTACCTGAGATACAAGCATATACCATGGATACAAACATGTGGCTAGGATACAAGATGTACCTGAGATACAAGCATATACCATGGATACAAACATGTGGCTAGGATACAAGATGTACCTGAGATACAAGCATATACCATGGATACAAACATGTGGCTAGGATACAAGATGTACCTCAGATACAAGCATGTACCTGGGATACAAACATGTGGCTAGGATACAAGATGTACCTCAGATACAAGCATGTACCTGGGATACAAACATGTGCTCGGGATACAAACGTGTGTGGTTCTGGGGGTCGAGATGTCCTGAGATACAAACAAACATGTGTGATTTGGGAATTCGAGATGTGCCCGGGCTACAATCATGTGTGCTTCTGGGGGTCGCGATGCGCCTGGGATAAAACTCTAGAGGTCGTGCTGCACCCAAGGATATAAATGTGTAGTTCTTGGGGTCGTGATTAGCCTAGGATACCAACATGTGTAGTTCTTGGGGTCGTGATTAGCCTAGGATACCAACATGTGTAGTTCTTAGGGTCGTGATGAGCCTAGGATACCAACATGTGTAGTTCTTAGGGTCGTGATGAGCCTAGGATACCAACATGTGTAGTTCTTAGGGTCGTGATGAGCTTAGGACACCAACATGTGTAGTTCTTAGGGTCGTGATGAGCCTAGGACACCAACATGTGTAGTTCTTAGGGTCGTGATGAGCCTAGGACACCAACATGTGTAGTTCTTAGGGTCGTGATGAGGCCTAGGATACTAACATGTGTAGTTGTTAGGGTCGCGATGAGCCTAGGATACCAACATGTGTAGTTCTTGGGGTCGCGATGAGCCTAGGATACCAACATGTGTAGTTCTTAGGGTCGTGATGAGCCTAGGATACCAACATGTGTAGTTGTTAGGGTCGCGATGAGCCTAGGATACCAACATGTGTAGTTGTTAGGGTCGCGATGAGCCTAGGATACAAACATGTGTAGTTCTTAGGGTCGCAATGAGCCTAGGATACCAACATGTGTAGTTGTTAGGGTCGCGATGAGCCTAGGATACTAACATGTGTAGTTGTTAGGGTCGCGATGAGCCTAGGATACCAACATGTGTAGTTCTTGGGGTCGCGATGAGCCTAGGATACCAACATGTGTGGTTCTTGGGGTCGCGATGCGTCTAGGATACCAACATGTGTAGTTATTAGGGTCGTGATGAGCCTAGGATACCAACATGTGTAGTTCTTAGGGTCGCGATGCGCCTAGGATACCAACATGTGTAGTTGTTAGGGTCGCGATGAGCCTAGGATACAAACATGTGTAGTTCTTAGGGTCGCGATGCGCCTAGGATACCAACATGTGTAGTTGTTAGGGTCGCGATGAGCCTAGGATACAAACATGTGTAGTTGTTAGGGTCGCGATGAGCCTAGGATACCAACATGTGTAGTTCTTGGGGTCGCGATGAGCCTAGGATACCAACATGTGTGGTTCTTGGGGTCGCGATGCGCCCAGCATACAAACATAAAATCATTTCAATCGTAGAATATCTCAATCCCAGAATATCTCAATCGTAGAATATCTCAATCGTAGAATATCTCAATCCCAGAATATCTCAATCATAGAATATCTCAATCGTAAAATATCTCAATCATAGAATATCTCAATCGTAGAATATCTCAATCATAGAATATCTCAATCCCAGAATATCTCAATCGTAGAATATCTCAATCGTAGAATATCTCAATCCTAGAATAGCCAAATTTATAAAATTCTTAACAAGTCTTAACAAGATCCTAGTTACGGTTACAGTGCCAAGTTGACATTACCATGCCGAGCTGACACCACCATGCCAAGTTGACATTACCATGCTGAGCTGACACCACCATGCTAAGCCGACACTACTCTGTGCAAAGATTAAACAGATAGCATGCCAAGTTGACACTACTGAGCTGCATTGACACCACCATGCCAAGTTGACACCACCATGCCTAGTTGACATTACCATGCCGATTGACACTACTGAGCTGCTTTGACACCACCATGTCTAGTTGACATTACCATGCCGATTGACACTACTGAGCTGCTTTGACACCACCATGTCTAGTTGACATTACCATGCCGATTGACACTACTGAGCTGCTTTGACACCACCATGCCAAGTTGACATTACCATGCCGATTGACACTACTGAGCTGCATTGACACTACCATGTCAAGTGTAAACATGCGTGCCAAGCTGACATTACTGTGCCAAGCTGACATTACAGTGCCGAGTTGACACTACTGAGCTGCGTTGACACTACCATGCCAAATGTAAACAGGCGTGCCGAGTAGAGAGCTGCGTTGAGATCAATATTCCACTGAGCTTGCCAACTATTAATCATCTTTAGGTGAAAATTCTTTTAATTTGTTGTTAAAGAATCTCTCCATTGTGTTTGCACATTTATAGTATTCTGTGTCTGGTTTGTTGTAGGCTCGGCAGTTTGTGAAGATTCTCGTCATATCTGCGGCGAACAGTTTCTTGTGAACATAGTATCTGTTCTTTAGACGGTCGCCCATGGTTCGAAGGTCTGCAGCAGTAAAATAACACATATTAAAAAGCATGCACCTGTGACACGAGGCATCAATCACATGAGGATAAATACAATGTATATATGAACAAATAAATATCTCAATCCCACCTGTGACACAAGGCATCAATGACATGAGGATAAATACAATGTATATATGAACAAATAAATATCTCAATCCCACCTGTGACACGAGGCATCAATGACATGAGGATAAATACAATGTATATATGAACAAATAAATATCTCAATCCCACCTGTGACATGAGGCATCAATCACATGAGGATAAATACAATGTATATATGAACAAATAAAATCTATTTGCATTTCAAATTCCAGTAGTAGTGACAGGCGTTGACCGGGGTCATTGACTGACAGTGATCAATCATGTCTGCATTGTAGGAGGACGAGGCGAGGCCACTGATCACGGAATATTGATCATAAACCGGTTAACAAGTGGACAAACTGCAATCTTGACCTACTAACTCCAAACTCAGTACGGC
The DNA here is from genome assembly GCA_014843695.1 of Archivesica marissinica. Lineage (NCBI taxonomy): Eukaryota > Metazoa > Mollusca > Bivalvia > Venerida > Vesicomyidae > Archivesica > Archivesica marissinica. The sequence goes on from JABXNX010000033.1 coordinate 133,182, forward strand.
TCATAATCTGAGCATAACCAATCTGCCTATCTGAGCATAACCAATCTGCCTATCTAAGCATAACCAATCTGCCTATCTAAGCATAACCAATCTGCCTATCTGAGCATAACCAATCTGCCTATCTAAGCATAACCAATCTGCCTATCTAAGCATAACCAATCTGCCTATCTAAGCATAACCAATCTGCCTATCTGAGCATAACCAATCTGCCTATCTGAGCATAACCAATCTGCCTATCTAAACATAACCAATCTGCCTATCTAAGCATAACCAATCTGCCTATCTGAGCATAACCAATCTGCCTATCTGAGCATAACCAATCTGCCTATCTAAGCATAACCAATCTGCCTATCTAAGCATAACCAATCTGCCTATCTGAGCATAACCAATCTGCCTATCTGAGCATAACCAATCTGCCTATCTAAGCATAACCAATCTGCCTATCTAAGCATAACCAATCTGCCTATCTGAGCATAACCAATCTGCCTATCTGAGCATAACTAATCTGCCTAGCTGAGCATAACCAATCTGCCTATCTGAGCATAACCAATCTGCCTATCAAATGATAATAGATGCCAGTCTATGATCAGAAACCTACCTGGCAATAGACTGATATGTGCTCACACTTAATGCCCTCTTGCCATACATTTGTTTATACAAATTTCTTTCAGCTTTATTGCAAAACAAGTTCTTTACAACATCAGTCTAAGCGCTCTTGAGACCTCGTTCCAGTGAATCCATCGCCACGAGGAATAGTTGGAGTTTTGACGTTGAAAGACCCACCAACAGCTTAGATCATACGACGACTCTCTAGCTATTATTGGTGGAGAAGAACCCCGGGTGCCCCTCTCAGCAGTTTTTCCTGCACGGACGGGCACCCAGGTAAAACCACCAACTTCTGTTTTTCAAGCACGGACGGGCACCCAGGTAAAACACCAACTTCTGTTTTTCAAGCACGGACGGGCACCCAGGTAAAACCACCAACTTCTGTTTTTCAAGCACGGACGGGCACCCAGGTAAAACCACCAACTTCTGTTTTTCAAGCACGGACGGGCACCCAGGTAAAACCACCAACTTCTGTTTTTCAAGCACGGACGGGCACCCAGGTAAAACCACCAACTACTGCAAGCCAGTTGAATAGCTTCCTCACATGAAAGTATTCGTCACCAAAAATGGATTCAAACCTACAGCGGTGAGGGGCAAGTGATTTAAAGTCAACGACCGTAACCACTTGACAACGGAGGCCCCCTCCATGAGGAATAGAGAAGTGGAAATGTGGATTTGAGCAAAGGACACAATCATCATGGTTCTGGCCAGACTCAAACTCATAATCACGAACACAAGTGCATCATGGAAGCTCCTGACAAGCCAGGGGTGGGTGAGGGGTTCATAGAAGCCAGGGGTGGGCGAGGGGTACATAGAAACCAGGGGTGGTGAGGGGTGCATAGAAGCCAGGGGTGGGTGAGGGTACATAGACACCAGGGGTGGGTGAGGGGTGCATAGAAGCCAGGGGTGGGCGAGGGGTACATAGAAACCAGGGGTGGGTGAGGGGTTCATAGAAACCAGGGGTGGGAGAGGGGTACATAGAAACCAGGGGTGGGCGAGGGGTACATAGAAACCAGGGGTGGGCGAGGGGTACATAGGAGCCAGGGGTGGGCGAGGGGTACATAGACACCAGGGGTGGGCGAGGGGTACATAGAAACCAGGGGTGGGCGAGGGGTGCATAGAAGCCAGGGGTGGGTGAGGGGTTCATAAAAACCAGGGGTGGATGAGGGGTACATAGAAACCAGGGGTGAGTGAGGGGTGCATAGAACCAGGGGTGGGTGAGGGGTTCATAGAAACCAGGGGTGGGCGAGGGGTACATAGAAACCAGGGGTGGGCGAGGGGTACATAGAAACCAGGGGTAGGTGAGGGGTGCATAGAAACCAGGGGTGGGTGAGTGGTGCATAGAAATCAAGGGGGTGGGTGAGGGGTTCATAGAAACCAGGGGTGGGTGAGGGGTGCATAGAAACCAGGGGTAGGTGAGGGGTGCATAGAAACCAGTGGTGGGTGAGGGGTACATAGAAACCAGGGGTGGGTGAGGGGTGCATAGAAACCAAGGGGTGGATGAGGGGTGCATAGAAACCAGGGGTGGGTGAGGGGTACATAGAAACCAGGGGTGGGTGAGGGGTACATAGAAACCATGGGTGGGTGAGGGGTGCATAGAAACCAGTGGTGGGTGAGTGGTGCATAGAAACCAAGGGGTGGATGAGGGGTGCATAGAAACCAGGGGTGGGTGAGGGGTGCATAGAAACCAGGGGTGGGTGAGTGGTGCATAGAAACCAGGGGTGGATTAGGGGTGCATAGAAACCAAGGGGGTGGATGAGGGGTGATTAAAAACAAGGGATGCATAGAAACCAGGGGTGGGTGAGGTGTGCATAGAAACCATGGGTGGGTGCATAGAAACCAGGGGTGGATGAGGGGTGCATATAATGCAGGGGGTGGATGAGGGGTGCATAGAAAACAGGGGTGGATGAGGGGTGCATATAATGCAGGGGGTGGATGAGGGGTGCATAGAAACCAGTGGATGGATGAGGGGTGCATATAATGAAGGGGGTGGATGAGGGTGCATAGAACACATGGGGTGGATGAGGGGTGCATAGAAACCAACCAATATATTCTACAATACAACCTTACACCACGAGACCTACCCATAGGAAACTTGATATAGTCGTAATAGTCGGGAGCCTCTGTCTTCTCCACCGGCTTCAAGAATGGCCACGCACTGGCATGTGTCTGAAATACAAGGCAATTTGAACAGAACTGTCCCCTTCAAGTTATTTATATTTACATTTTAGTTGAGATAGAACATTTATCCAGTTCTTTTATGGTGCTAATCTGTATCAAGTTTGCTGTCACATCTCGTATATGTTGAACATGATCATGACTAGAAACTTACTCAAATCTATCACATTGAAAAACAGCAGGTAAATTAACTGTTCACATTGAAATACAGCAGGTAAATTAACTGTCCACATTGAAATACAGCAGGTTAATTAGCTGTTCACATTGAAATACAGCAGGTTAATTAGCTGTTCACATTGAAAAACAGCAGGTAAATTAACTGTTCACATTGAAATACAGCAGGTAAATTAGCTGTCCACATTGATATACAGCAGGTTAATTAGCTGTTCACATTGAAATACAGCAGGTAAATTAGCTGTTCACATTGAAATACAACAGGTAAATTAGCTGTTCACATTGATATACAGCAGGTAAATTAGCTGTCCACGTTGAAATACAGCAGGTAAATTAGCTGTTCACGTTGAAATACAGCAGGTAAATTAGCTGTCCACATTGAAATACAGCAGGTAAATTAACTGTTCACATTGAAATACAGCAGGTAAATTAGCTGTCCACATTGAAATACAGCAGGTTAATTAGCTGTTCACATTGAAATACAGCAGGTAAATTAGCTGTTCACGTTGAAATACAGCAGGTAAATTAGCTGTTCACATTGAAATACAGCAGGTAAATTAGCTGTTCACATTGAAAAACAGCAGGTAAATTAGCTGTTCACATTGAAATACAGCAGGTAAATTAGCTGTCCACATTGATATACAGCAGGTTAATTAGCTGTTCACATTGAAATACAGCAGGTAAATTAGCTGTTCACATTGAAATACAGCAGGTAAATTAGCTGTTCACATTGAAATACAGCAGGTAAATTAGCTGTCCACATTGAAATACAGCAGGTAAATTAGCTGTTCACATTGAAATACAGCAGGTAAATTAGCTGTCCACATTGAAATACAGCAGGTAAATTAGCTGTTCACATTGAAATACACAGGTAAATTAGCTGTTCACATTGAATACAGCAGGTAATTAGCTGTTCACATTGAAATACAGCAGGTAAATTAGCTGTCCACATTGATATACAGCAGGTTAATTAGCTGTTCACATTGAAATACAGCAGGTAAATTAGCTGTTCACATTGAAATACAGCAGGTAAATTAGCTGTCCACATTGAAATACAGCAGGTAAATTAGCTGTTCACATTGAAATACAGCAGGTAAATTAGCTGTTCACATTGAAATACAGCAGGTAAATTAGCTGTCCACATTGAAATACAGCAGGTAAATTAGCTGTCCACATTGAAATACAGCAGGTAAATTAGCTGTCCACATTGAAATACAGCAGTAAATTAGCTGTCCACATTGAAATACAGCAGGTAAATTAGTGTTCACATTGAAATACAGCAGGTAATTAGCTGTCCACATTGAAATACAGCAGGTAAATTAGCTGTTCACATTGAAATACAGCAGGTAAATTAGCTGTCCACATTGAAATACAGCAGGTAAATTAGCTGTCCACATTGAAATACAGCAGGTAAATTAGCTGTTCACATTGAAATACAGCAGGTAAATTAGCTGTTCACATTGAAATACAGCAGGTAAATTAGCTGTTCACATTGAAATACAGCAGGTAAATTAGCTGTTCCACATTGAAATACAGCAGGTTAATTAGCTGTTCACATTGAAATACAGCAGGTAAATTAGCTGTTCACATTGAAATACAGAGGTAAATTAGCTGTTCACATTGAAAACAGCAGGTAAATTAGCTGTTCACATTGAAATACAGCAGGTAAATTAGCTGTTCACATTGAAATACAGCAGGTAAATTAGCTGTTCACATTGAAAAACAGCAGGTAAATTAGCTGTCCACATTGAAATACAGCAGGTAAATTAGCTGTCCACATTGAAATACAGCAGGTAAATTAGCTGTCCACATTGAAATACAGCAGGTAAATTAGCTGTTCACATTGAAATACAACAGGTAAATTAGCTGTTCACATTGAGGTTTGAATACAGCAGGTAAATTAGCTGTCCACATTGAAATACACAGGTAAATTAGCTGTTCACATTGAAATACAGCAGGTAAATTAGCTGTCCACATTGATATACAGCAGGTTAATTAGCTGTTCACATTGAAATACAGCAGGTAAATTAGCTGTTCACATTGAAATACAGCAGGTAAATTAGCTGTTCACATTGAAATACAGCAGGTAAATTAGCTGTTCACATTGAAATACAGCAGGTAAATTAGCTGTTCACATTGAAATACAGCAGGTAAATTAGCTGTCCACATTGAAATACACAGGTAAATTAGCTGTTCACATTGAAATACAGCAGGTAAATTAGCTGTCCACATTGAATACAGCAGGTAATTAGCTGTTCACATTGAAATACAGCAGGTAAATTAGCTGTTCACTTGAAATACAGCAGGTAAATTAGCTGTTCACATTGAAATACAGCAGGTAAATTAGCTGTTCCACATTGAAATACAGCAGGTAAATTAGCTGTTCACATTGAAATACAGCAGGTAAATTAGCTGTCCACATTGATATACAGCAGGTTAATTAGCTGTTCACATTGAAATACAGCAGGTAATTAGCTGTTCACATTGAAATACAGCAGGTAAATTAGCTGTTCACATTGAAATACAGCAGGTAAATTAGCTGTTCACATTGAAAAACAGCAGGTAAATTAGCTGTTCACATTGAAATACAGCAGGTAAATTAGCTGTTCACATTGAAATACAGCAGGTAAATTAGCTGTTCACATTGAAATACAGCAGGTAAATTAGCTGTTCACATTGAAATACAGCAGGTAAATTAGCTGTTCACATTGAAATACAGCAGGTAAATTAGCTGTCCACATTGAATACAGCAGGTAATTAGCTGTTCACATTGAAATACAGCAGGTAAATTAGCTGTTCACATTGAAATACAGCAGGTAAATTAGCTGTCCACATTGAAATACAGCAGGTAAATTAGCTGTTCACATTGAAATACAGCAGGTAAATTAGCTGTTCACATTGAAATACAGCAGGTAAATTAGCTGTCCACATTGAAATACAGCAGGTAAATTAGCTGTCCACATTGAAATACAGCAGGTAAATTAGCTGTCCACATTGAAATACAGCAGGTAAATTAGCTGTCCACATTGAAATACAGCAGGTAAATTAGCTGTCCACATTGAAATACAGCAGGTAAATTAGCTGTTCACATTGAAATACAGCAGGTAAATTAGCTGTCCACATTGAAATACAGCAGGTAAATTAGCTGTCCACATTGAAAAAGCAGGTAAATTAGCTGTTCACATTGAAATACAGCAGGTAAATAGCTGTCACATTGAAAACAGCAGGTAAATTAGCTGTTCACATTGAAATACAGCAGGTAAATTAGCTGTCCACATTGAAATACAGCAGGTAAATTAGCTGTCCACATTGAAATACAACAGGTAAATTAGCTGTTCACATTGAAATACAGCAGATAAATTAGCTGTTCACATTGAAATACAGCAGGTAAATTAGCTGTTCACATTGAAAAACAGCAGGTAAATTAGCTGTCCACATTGAAATACAGCAGGTAAATTAGCTGTCCACATTGAAATACAGCAGGTAAATTAGCTGTCCACATTGAAATACAGCAGGTAAATTAGCTGTCCACATTGAAATACAGCAGGTAAATTAGTTGTCCACATTGAAATACAGCAGGTAAATTAGCTGTCCACATTGAAATACAGCAGGTAAATTAGCTGTTCACATTGAAATACAGCAGGTAAATTAGCTGTCCACATTGAAATACAGCAGGTAATTTAGCTGTCCACATTGAAATACAACAGGTAAATTAGCTGTTCACATTGAAATACAGCAGGTAAATTAGCTGTTCACATTGAAATACAGCCGGTAAATTAGCTGTTCACATTGAAATACAGCAGGTAAATTAGCTGTCCACATTGAAATACAGTAGGTAAATTAGCTGTTCCACATTGAAATACAGCAGGTAAATTAGCTGTCCACATTGAAATACAGCAGGTAAATTAGCTGTTCCACATTGAAATACAGCAGGTAAATTAGCTGTCCACATTGAAATACAGCAGGTAAATTAACTGTTCACATTGATATACAGCAGGTAAATTAGCTGTCCACATTGAAATACAGCAGGTAAATTAGCTGTTCACATTGAAATACAACAGGTAAATTAGCTCTTCACATTGATATACAGCAGGTAAATTAGCTGTCCACATTGAAATACAGCAGGTAAATTAACTGTTCACATTGAAATACAGCAGGTAAATTAGCTGTCCACATTGAAATACAGCAGGTAAATTAACTGTTCACATTGATATACAGCAGGTAAATTAGCTGTCCACATTGAAATACAGCAGGTAAATTAGCTGTTCACATTGAAATACAACAGGTAAATTAGCTGTTCACATTGATATACAGCAGGTAAATTAGCTGTTCCACGTTGAAATACAGCAGGTAAATTAGCTGTTCCACGTTGAAATACAGCAGGTAAATTAGCTGTCCACATTGAAATACAACAGGTAAATTAGCTGTTCACATTGAAATACAGCAGGTAAATTAGCTGTCCACATTGATATACAGCAGGTTAATTAGCTGTTCACATTGAAATACAGCAGGTAAATTAGCTGTTCACATTGAAATACAACAGGTAAATTAGCTGTTCACATTGATATACAGCAGGTAAATTAGCTGTTCCACGTTGAAATACAGCAGGTAAATTAGCTGTTCCACGTTGAAATACAGCAGGTAAATTAGCTGTCCACATTGAAATACAACAGGTAAATTAGCTGTTCACATTGAAATACAGCAGGTAAATTAGCTGTCCACATTGATATACAGCAGGTTAATTAGCTGTTCACATTGAAATACAGCAGGTAAATTAGCTGTTCCACGTTGAAATACAGCAGGTTAATTAGCTGTCCACATTGAAATACAGCAGGTAAATTAGCTGTTCACATTGAAATACAGCAGGTAAATTAGCTGTTCACATTGAAATACAGCAGGTAAATTAGCTGTCCACATTGAAATACAGCAGGTAAATTAGCTGTCCACATTGAAATACAGCAGGTAAATTAGCTGTCCACATTGAAATACAGCAGATAAATTAGCTGTCCACATTGAAATACAGCAGGTAAATTAGCTGTTCACATTGAAATACAGCAGGTACATTAGCTGTCCACATTGAAATACAGCAGGTAAATTAGCTGTTCACATTGAAATACAGCAGGTAAATTAGCTGTCCACATTGAAATACAGCAGGTAAATTAGCTGTCCACATTGAAAAACAGCAGGTAAATTAGCTGTTCACATTGAAATACAGCAGGTAAATAGCTGTTCACATTGAAAAACAGCAGGTAAATTAGCTGTCCACATTGAAATACAGCAGGTTAATTAGCTGTTCACATTGAAATACAGCAGGTAAATTAGCTGTTCACATTGAAATACAGCAGGTAAATTAGCTGTTCGCATTGAAAAACAGCAGGTAAATTAGCTGTCCACATTGAAATACAGCAGGTAAATTAGCTGTTCCACATTGAAATACAGCAGGTAAATTAGCTGTTCACATTGAAATACACCAGGTAAATTAGCTGTTCACATTGAAATACAGCAGGTACATTAGCTGTTCACATTGAAATACAGCAGGTAAATTAGCTGTCCACATTGATATACAGCAGGTTAATTAGCTGTTCACATTGAAATACAGCAGGTAAATTAGCTGTTCACATTGAAATACAGCAGGTAAATTAGCTGTCCACATTGAAATACAGCAGGTAAATTAGCTGTTCACATTGAAATACAGCAGGTAAATTAGCTGTTCACATTGAAATACAGCAGGTAAATTAGCTGTCCACATTGAAATACAGCAGGTAAATTAGCTGTCCACATTGAAATACAGCAGGTAAATTAGCTGTCCACATTGAAATACAGCAGATAAATTAGCTGTCCACATTGAAATACAGCAGGTAAATTAGTTGTTCACATTGAAATACAGCAGGTACATTAGCTGTCCACATTGAAATACAGCAGGTAAATTAGCTGTTCACATTGAAATACAGCAGGTAAATTAGCTGTCCACATTGAAATACAGCAGGTAAATTAGCTGTCCACATTGAAAAACAGCAGGTAAATTAGCTGTTCACATTGAAATACAGCAGGTAAATTAGCTGTTCACATTGAAAAACAGCAGGTAAATTAGCTGTTCACATTGAAATACAGCAGGTAAATTAGCTGTTCCACGTTGAAATACAGCAGGTTAATTAGCTGTTCACATTGAAATACAGCAGGTAAATTAGCTGTTCACATTGAAATACAGTAGGTAAATTAGCTGTTCACATTGAAAAACAGCAGGTAAATTAGCTGTTCACATTGAAATACAGCAGGTAAATTAGCTGTTCACATTGAAATACAGCAGGTAAATTAGCTGTTCACATTGAAAAACAGCAGGTAAATTAGCTGTCCACATTGAAATACAGCAGGTAAATTAGCTGTCCACATTGAAATACAGCAGGTAAATTAGCTGTCCACATTGAAATACAAAAAGGTAAATTAGCTGTCCACATTGAAATACAACAGGTAAATTAGCTGTCCACATTGAAATATAGCAGGTAAATTAGCTGTTCACATTGAAATACAGCAGGTAAAGTAGCTGTCCACATTGAAATACAGCAGGTAAATTAGCTGTTCACATTGAAATACAGCAGGTAAATTAGCTGTCCACATTGAAATACAGCAGGTAAATTAGCTGTCCACATTGAAATACAACAGGTAAATTAGCTGTTCACATTGATATACAGCAGGTAAATTAGCTGTTCACGTTGAAATACAGCAGGTAAATTAGCTGTTCCACGTTGAAATACAGCAGGTAAATTAGCTGTCCACATTGAAATACAACAGGTAAATTAGCTGTTCACATTGAAATACAGCAGGTAAATTAGCTGTCCACATTGATATACAGCAGGTTAATTAGCTGTTCACATTGAAATACAGCAGGTAAATTAGCTGTTCACATTGAAATACAACAGGTAAATTAGCTGTTCACATTGATATACAGCAGGTAAATTAGCTGTTCCACGTTGAAATACAGCAGGTAAATTAGCTGTTCCACGTTGAAATACAGCAGGTAAATTAGCTGTCCACATTGAAATACAACAGGTAAATTAGCTGTTCACATTGAAATACAGCAGGTAAATTAGCTGTCCACATTGATATACAGCAGGTTAATTAGCTGTTCACATTGAAATACAGCAGGTAAATTAGCTGTTCCACGTTGAAATACAGCAGGTTAATTAGCTGTCCACATTGAAATACAGCAGGTAAATTAGCTGTTCACATTGAAATACAGCAGGTAAATTAGCTGTTCACATTGAAATACAGCAGGTAAATTAGCTGTCCACATTGAAATACAGCAGGTAAATTAGCTGTCCACATTGAAATACAGCAGGTAAATTAGCTGTCCACATTGAAATACAGCAGATAAATTAGCTGTCCACATTGAAATACAGCAGGTAAATTAGCTGTTCACATTGAAATACAGCAGGTACATTAGCTGTCCACATTGAAATACAGCAGGTAAATTAGCTGTTCACATTGAAATACAGCAGGTAAATTAGCTGTCCACATTGAAATACAGCAGGTAAATTAGCTGTCCACATTGAAAAACAGCAGGTAAATTAGCTGTTCACATTGAAATACAGCAGGTAAATTAGCTGTTCACATTGAAAAACAGCAGGTAAATTAGCTGTCCACATTGAAATACAGCAGGTTAATTAGCTGTTCACATTGAAATACAGCAGGTAAATTAGCTGTTCACATTGAAATACAGCAGGTAAATTAGCTGTTCACATTGAAAAACAGCAGGTAAATTAGCTGTCCACATTGAAATACAGCAGGTAAATTAGCTGTCCACATTGAAATACAGCAGGTAAATTAGCTGTCCACATTGAAATACAAAAAGGTAAATTAGCTGTCCACATTGAAATACAACAGGTAAATTAGCTGTCCACATTGAAATACAGCAGGTAAATTAGCTGTTCACATTGAAATACAGCAGGTTAATTAGCTGTCCACATTGAAATACAACAGGTAAATTAGCTGTTCACATTGAAATACAGCAGGTTAATTAGCTGTCCACATTGAAATACAGCAGGTAAATTAGCTGTTCACATTGAAATACAACAGGTAAATTAGCTGTTCACATTGAAATACAGCAGATAAATTAGCTGTTCACATTGAAATACAGCAGGTAAATTAGCTGTTCACATTGAAAAACAGCAGGTAAATTAGCTGTCCACATTGAAATACAGCAGGTAAATTAGCTGTCCACATTGAAATACAGCAGGTAAATTAGCTGTCCACATTGAAATACAGCAGGTAAATTAGCTGTCCACATTGAAATACAGCAGGTAAATTAGTTGTCCACATTGAAATACAGCAGGTAAATTAGCTGTCCACATTGAAATACAGCAGGTAAATTAGCTGTTCACATTGAAATACAGCAGGTAAATTAGCTGTCCACATTGAAATACAGCAGGTAATTTAGCTGTCCACATTGAAATACAACAGGTAAATTAGCTGTTCACATTGAAATACAGCAGGTAAATTAGCTGTTCACATTGAAATACAGCCGGTAAATTAGCTGTTCACATTGAAATACAGCAGGTAAATTAGCTGTCCACATTGAAATACAGTAGGTAAATTAGCTGTTCCACATTGAAATACAGCAGGTAAATTAGCTGTCCACATTGAAATACAGCAGGTAAATTAGCTGTTCCACATTGAAATACAGCAGGTAAATTAGCTGTCCACATTGAAATACAACAGGTAAATTAGCTGTCCACATTGAAATACAACAGGTAAATTAGCTGTTCACATTGAAATACAGCAGGTAAATTAGCTGTTCACATTGAAATACAGCAGGTAAATTAGCTGTTCACATTGAAATACAGCAGGTAAATTAGCTGTTCACATTGAAATACAACAGGTAAATTAGCTGTTCACATTGAAATACAGCAGGTAAATTAGCTGTTGTTAGAACAGCTATTCCGACACTTGATCTAATTACAGAACACCTATTCCGACACTTGATCTAATTATAGAACACCTATTCTGACACTGTATGACCTACTTACAGAACAATTATTCTGACACTGTATGACCTAATCACAGAACACCTATTCCGTCACTTGACCTAATTACAGAACACCTATTCCGACACTTGATCTAATTACAGCACCCCTGTTCCGACACTTGATCTAATTATAGAACACCTATTCTGACACTGTATGACCTAATTACAGTGTGATTAGCGCAGTCAGTGGTTAGCGCACTCGCTTCTCACCAATGCAACCCGGGTTCGATCCTCGGACCGGGAAATATGTTAGATGGTACTGTGGTCGCCAGATCGGACAGGTGTGTTTTCTCCAGGTACTCCGGTTTCCTCCCACATGAATGACCACATATACGCTTTCATCCACGCCAACGAGAGTGATTAATATAAGTTGTTAAAACTTGCTTCGCAATCGTTGTAAAATAAATAAAGTTTAAACTAATTACAGCACACCTATTCCGGCCATTAAAGAATTCCTCCACCATCAAACAAAACATTTACACTACCTTGCACTGCTGTAACATAGTTTTGAAGACGTTGTAAACTTGATCTGAATCCATCGCTGGCTCCTTCCTGCAATAACGAGACACAGCAACAGGTGGCTGATCCAGGTTTTTATGGCATACCAACTATTTGCTGCATTAATGGGGGTATAATAGTACTACTGGTGAGTTTATGTGCAGTAATGTTTATCCTATACATGTATACCACCACCCGGGCATCCTTAATGTTTATCCTATACATGTATACCACCACCCGGGCATCCTTAATGTTTATCCTATACATGTATACCACCACCCGGGCATCCTTAATGTTTATCCTATACATGTATACCACCACCCGGGCATCCTTAATGTTTATCCTATACATGTATACCACCACCCGGGCATCCTTAATGTTTATCCTATACATGTATACCACCACCAGGGCATCCTTAATGTTTATCCTATACATGTATACCACCACCAGGGCATCCTTAATGTTTATCCTATACATCTGGGTCCATGCTGCTTTCAATTCAGTAGTGGGGCGACCATCCCCTACCCAGCGGGTCCTCAGGTGGCGGATAGGGGAAACGTCCCTCAGATATGGAGGTTAGCTGTGAATCAAATAAGCAGTCCCGGACCATATGGCGGTGTACCTACCAGGACGGGGCAGGATAGCACATGGCAAAGCTACTCCTATTAAATACTCCACGTGTCCCACAACGGGTGCATCAGGCGAATATATGGACCGCCTTAAAAGTCCTAGCCTAAGGGTGAGGTAACCCCAACAGAAACCTCGAATGCTGAAGCCGGAAGTACTGGGCCGCACGGCGCATTCTAATAAACCACGGTACTACGCATAACGCAACATGAATCACAATGACAGAAAGAGTAAACCGAGATGGTGCTGGACCTGTGAAGACCCGCCAGGTAGGTACAGTGCCGGGTTCCATATCTCGAAGGAACCCATCCGTAGCTACTGGAGGTCACCCTAAGCCGCCCTGTGGAGCCAGGGGACGGCGAAGGACAGCTACTGGCCGAAACGTGAAGTAGAAACCTCTTGTGCTCATGCAGTGGAATGCTGAAGGAGTCTTTAACAAAAAGACTGAACTTGAGCAAGTACTACAGGACAAAGAGGTAAGTGTTTGCTGCATACAGGAAACACACCTGAACAAAGACAAGACGTTCAAAGTACGAGGCTACCAGTGCCTCCGAGCAGACCAACAAGACAGACACAAGGGTGGTGTGCTCACTCTAGTCCGGAACAACATCAATGCGAGCGAAGTGAAAACCTACCTTGAAGGAGCAGAATACCAGGAGTTCAAGATCAAGACCAAATCAACTGAGTTGAACCTCGTCAACTACTACTGCCCAAATGACAAAGCCCTTGCCCTTGACACTATTGGAGTTTCAAACAGTCGATACATGGTTGTTGGTGACTTCAATAGTCATTCCCAGAGTTGGGGATATGCACAGTCTGATAGGCATGGGGATGAAGTGGAGGACTGGCAGGATGAGTACAACTTGATTCTCGTCAACCAGCCCTATGATGTACCAACCTTCTACTCTAGGCGATGGCACACTACTACCTCTCCAGATCTAGCATTCTGCACAGAGGACATCCAGAAAGGTACGGTTAGAGAAGTTGGCGATCAACTTGGTGGAAGTGACCACAAACCAGTGTTCCTCACACTCAGCAGTGAAGTGATACAGACAGACCATCCCTACCCTAGATGGAACTACAAGAAAGCCAAGTGGAGTCTCTATACTATTCGGTCCAATTCTCTTACTCGAGGCATACAGGTACAAGGAAGAGATGTTAACAACGTGGTGAAAGAGTTCAACAGCTGCATACTCAAAGCTGCCCATGAAACCATACCTAGAGGTGCGAGAAGAGAATACAAGCCCTAGTGGACCAATCAGTTGCAGACCCTCCAAGATGAACTCACTGAAGCAAGGAACAGGGCAGAAGAACAGCCATCACAAGAAAACCATGAACAACTTCAGAAAGCAAAGGCACAGTTTCAAAAATCTAAACTGGAAGCTACATGACGAAGTTGGAGGGAGAAAACTGCTGCCCTGAACCTTGAGAAGGACGGGAGGAAGTTGTGGAGGCTCACGAAACAGCTAAATGATGAAGAAAATAACAGACAGAAAATCACGTTGGATGAGGATGGGAAACTGTTGACCGGCAAAGAGACTGCAGACTGTCTCGCCAAAGCCTACCAGAAAGGGGCAACATCAAAGTCACACGCCAACAGCAAAGAGAGGCACGGAAAGAACAGAAGGATAGAAGTAAAAGGCATACGGAACAAGACTCCATGAAACTTCCACTTACATACCAGGAACTGTACACAGCGCTCAGACAACTGAAAAAGAGGAAGTCACCTGGACCAGATGGAATCTCCCATGAGATGCTAACTCATCTTGGATGCTCAGCCATGCTGAAACTTCTTGACATCTTCAATCTTAGCTGGAAAGAAGGCATAGTTCCGCAGATCTGGAAGGAAGCCAATGTTATCCCAATCTACAAGAACGGCAAGGATAGAAAGAAAGCTTCGAGCTATCGCCCTATTAGTCTCACTAGCTGTGTGGTCAAGACAATGGAGAGGATAGTTAACAAGAGACTCATGTGGTACCTTGAGACAGAAAACCTCCTATCCAAGGAACAAGCAGGATTCCGACAGTTCAGATGCACAGAGGACCAGGCAACATACCTCGCTCAGGAAGTTGAGGATGCATTCCAAGGCCAGAAGATAGTTTTTGCAACCTGGATAGACCTCCAGAAGGCTTTTGACAAAGTCTGGACTGATGGGCTGCTGGTCAAGATGCAACGATGCGGAATTGCCGACAAGATGCTCCGATGGACCAAATCCTTCCTACACAATCGCAGAGCCAGAGTACTTGTTGACAACCAGAAGAGCAAGAAATTCCTCATCCGACACGGTGTTCCTCAAGGAGGAGCGATCTCGCCTATGCTGTTCCTCATCTTCATCGATGACTTGCTTGCAGAGCTGCCACATGGTATCAAAGCAGCACTCTATGCTGACGACTTGGTCATGTGGTGTGTTGAAGAATATGCAACGACTGCCACATACAGAATGCAGATGGCCGCAGACAAGCTCACAGCATGGGCAGAAGACTGGTGCATCTCTATTAATAAGGAGAAGTCGTCAACCACACTCTTCACATTTTCCACCAAACAGAAAGCTGGAACCATCAAAGTCGGTGGAACTGCCTTGAAGACGGACAACGAGCCAACATACTTGGGGGTGACATTTGACAGACGGCAGACATGGAAGCCACATATCCAGAAAGCAGAGGCCAAAGCCAAGCTCAAGCTTGCAATCCTTCGGAAGCATGCTGGCACCACATGGGGTGCCAATGATCACATCCTGAAGACTATATACCAAGGTGTGGTCAGGCCTCACCTGGAATATGGATCCACCGCCTGGACATCATCAGCCAAGACCAACCAACAGACACTCGACAAGGATCAGAACAAGGCTCTCAGGCTGATCACAGGTGCAATGAAGAGCACTCCAATCAAGGCCATGGAGAAAATTACTTCCATCCAGCCACTGCAAGAACGTCGCGACACAAGAATTCTTCTACAGACAGAAGTTTCGATGTCAGGAAGAACAACCGATGAAGCAGAGAGTTGAGGCACTAACGAAGAATCGTCTAAAGCGAAGCAGTTTCATCCACCAGTCCAAGAAGCTTGCTCGAAAGCACACCAGCCATCTCCCAGCCAAGACATTGCCGCCAACGCCATTTCTATCCAAGCCATGGTTGACTAGCGATGAATCCAAGGTTACCATCTGCAGTACAATCCCATACATGACATCCAGAGATAGACAACATGATGACGTCAAACGTGCCCTCACACTAGCACACATCGACAAGAGTTATCCTGGAGAAGCATGGCTACAAGTTTACACAGATGGTTCAGCCACAAGAGCAGTAGCAAACGGAGGAGCAGGCATCACGGAGGCGTGTATGTCCGACACCCAGATGGACACACACAGTCAGTTGCTCTACCTACTGGAGTACACTGCAGCAACTATGGGGCAGAAGTACAGGCCCTTGAACCAGCAGCATCTCTAGTACACAACACTGTAGAGTGTGCCCAGGTTGTGTTCCTGACTGATGCGCTCTCAGTTCTGGATGCCCTGTCTAACAACAAAGAACCACACCTGATGGAAGCCCTTCGAACAGTCAGCGTAACTAAAAGAACTGTCCTCCAGTGGGTACCTGCACACATAGGCATTCCTGGCAATGAAGGCGCTGACCAGCTTGCCAAGCAAGGTTCTACCGAGAGGCAACCAGACAAAGATTTGACTTACAAGGAGAAATGCACCATAATCAAATCTGCATCAAAGCCAACAGTCGAGAAGGATGACTACCACATTCTCACCAGACAGGAGCAAGTCACGATATTCCGGCTTAGAACAGGGCATAACCGCCTGAACTTCCATATGTGTCGGAAGCTTGGACTAGCTCCATCAACTGCCTGCAGCTGCAAAATAGGGGACCAGACTGCAGAACACATCCCCCAGGAGTGTCCCAATCTTCATGGGCTGAGGAAAACAACCTGGGCAACAGATACTTCTCTCCAGACGAAGTTACATGGCTGCCGGGAGGATCTGAGGAGGACGGCCCATTTCGTGTTTGCTGCCGGCTTGTCCATGTGATTAGCGAACGACAAGAAGAAGATCCTATACATGTATACCACCACCCGGGCATCCTTAATGTTTATCCTATACATGTATACCACCACCCGGGCATCCTTAATGTTTATCCTATACATGTATACCACCACCCGGGCATCCTTAATGTTTATCCTATACATGTATACCACCACCGGGCATCCTTAATGTTTATCCTATACATGTATACCACCACCCGGGCATCCTTAATGTTTATCCTATACATGTATACCACCACCCGGGCATCCTTAATGTTTATCCTATACATGTATACCACCACCCGGGCATCCTTAATGTTTATCCTATACATGTATACCACCACCAGGGCATCCTTAATGTTTATCCTATACATGTATACCACCACCTTATGTATACCACCACCCGGGCATCCTTAATGTTTATCCTATACATGTATACCACCACCCGGGCATCCTTAATGTTTATCCTATACATGTATACCACCACCCGGGCATCCTTAATGTTTATCCTATACATGTATACCACCACCAGGGCATCCTTAATGTTTATCCTACTCGGCACAGGTATACTTATGGTTTACTCAGTACAGGTATACGTATGGTTTACTCAGTACAGGTATACGTATGGTTTACTCGGTACAGGTATACTTATGGTTTACTCAGTACAGGTATACGTATGGCTTACTCAGTACAGGTATACGTATGGTTTACTCGGTACAGGTATACGTATGGTTTACTCGATACTGGTATACTTGGGGTTTACTCGGTACTGGTATACGTATGGCTTACTCGGTACTGGTATACTTAGGGTTTACACGGTACTGGTATACTTAGGGTTTACTCGGTCCAGGTATACTTATGGTATACTCGGTACAGGTATACTTAGGGTTTACTCAGTACAGGTATACTTATGGTTTACTCGGTACAGGTATACGTATGGCTTACTCGGTACAGGTATACGTATGGATTACTCGGTACAGGTATACTTATGGTTTACTCGATACTGGTATACTTGGGGTTTACTCGGTACTGGTATACTTATGGCTTACTCGGTACAGGTATATTTAGGGTTTAATCGGTACAGGTATACTTAGGGTTTACTCGGTCCAGGTATACTTAGGGTTTACTCGGTACAGGTATACTTAGGGTTTACTCAGTACTGGTATATTTAGGGTTTAATCGGTCCAGGTATACTTAGGGTTTACTCGGTACAGGTATACTTAGGGTTTACTCAGTACTGGTATACTTAGGGTTTACTCGGTACTGGTATATTTAGGGTTTACTCGGTACAGGTATACTTAGGGTTTACTCGGTACTGGTATACTTAGGGTTTACTCGGTACTGGTATATTTAGGGTTTACTCGGTACAGGTATACTTAGGGTTTACTCGGTACTGGTATATTTAGGGTTTACTCGGTACAGGTATACTTAGGGTTTACTCGGTACTGGTATACTTAGGGTTTACTCGGTACTGGTATATTTAGGGTTTACTCGGTACAGGTATACTTAGGGTTTACTCGGTACAGGTATATTTGGGTTTACTCGGTCCAGGTATATTTAGGGTTTACTCGGTACAGGTATATTTGGGTTTACTCGGTCCAGGTATATTTAGGGTTTACTCGGTCCAGGTATATTTAGGGTTTACTCGGTACAGGTATATTTGGGTTTACTCGGTCCAGGTATATTTAGGGTTTACTCGGTCCAGGTATATTTGGGTTTACTCGGTCCAGGTATATTTAGGGTTTACTCGGTCCAGGTATATTTAGGGTTTACTCGGTCCAGGTATACTTAGGGTTTACTCGGTCCAGGTATATTTAGGGTTTACTCGGTACAGGTATATTTGGGTTTACTCGGTCCAGGTATATTTAGGGTTTAATCGGTCCAGGTATATTTAGGGTTTACTCAGTACAGGTATATTTAGGGTTTACTCGGTACAGGTATACTTAGGGTTTACTCGGTACAGGTATATTTAGGGTTTACTCGGTACTGGTATATTTTGGGTTTATCCCACCTAGGCATACTTCCAGTTTATTCCAACAAGTTATGCTTTGCGATGATTTATTCCGCCCACATGTACTTGGTTTAAACATATTCGTTCATAATGTACATGTACTTAGAGACAGGTCACCATCCAGGTATATACGTGCAATGTATCGAGCGAAGATAGCCACCCAGATATACGTACGGTTTATCAGGCGGAGGTCGCCACCCGCAGTCCTGGAGTCCGGGTATACTTTCTATCGGGATCTGCCGTACTCCATCTTTGAAGCACGTGAGACCGGGATACACCTTCGTAAACTTCTCCTGCTTCTCTCCAATGATTTTCTTTATGATCTGTTGAGACAAAACTGGATACATGAGTCATTTCATAATGATATATAATTAATAGATCTCATAAACAAACTGGATACATGAGTCATTTCATAATGATATATAATTAATAGATCTCATAAACAAACTGGATACATGAGTCATTTCATAATTATATATAATTAATAGATCTCATCTCTTAAACAAACTGGATCGAACTCGGGTTGTATTGGTGAGAAGCGAGTGTTTTAACCACTGTGCTAATCAGACAGCCTATTTGAAGAAATAAATAATTTACATGGACGATTAACCCATACCCTGATATATACGTATTTGTACGTGTGCTATCACTACCTGATATATACGTATATTTTCATGTTATCGGGCACCTGATAAATATGTATATTTACGACTATAACAGTCACCTGATAAGTACGTGTTTTTACGTGTCTGTTTTAAAACCATCATTTTCGCTACTAATACGGCAGAAAAGCAGTCAAAATATGTTTCAGTAAGCAACAAGCATTTATCTAT
Source organism: Archivesica marissinica (assembly GCA_014843695.1). Lineage (NCBI taxonomy): Eukaryota > Metazoa > Mollusca > Bivalvia > Venerida > Vesicomyidae > Archivesica > Archivesica marissinica. The sequence goes on from JABXNX010000033.1 coordinate 153,157, forward strand.
AAATGTCGGAAGTTAAAATGAAAATAAATCTAAAAATAGCAATTACTCAGGGCAATCCCCATTCATTAGCTTGGATAAAAACATCTAGGTATCTGGTAAATTTCCACGGTGAAGGCCAATTCATGCATATTGACGAATTGGATTGGAATTAGAACATTTATCACGTGACATTATGATGCATTAAATGGGTTCCCCCGGAGGAAATGCTGGTGTCAGCTGTGGAAACAATTTTTTGTTTGAAGTTTGTTTTCTATGACCAAGGCTATAGATCAAAGTGCATGTAAGTCACAATGTTATGCAAGCATGGTGTTTTTTGCTATATAGTATACATACTGCATCGGTCGGAGGGTAATAAAAGTTTGGGTTCAAAGGTTTTAATGCTAATTACCGACTAATGTCGGCACGACAACAGTTTGACAGGAAGCATCCAGTTCGAAATACACAGGGCGGCGTCTTAGGAACTTGTTGATATCAAAGGATGTGTGTTATGTTGTAGCCTCATGGAATGGCTAATGTTGCCAGCTAAACAGAGGGTAATAAACCCAGGGGCATGGCCTTGTCCAATGAATTGGTTAGAAAATAGGACGAAACAGTTTTAACTTGCAACTTGTACCACATTGATAAAGTGCAATTCATTATAGTAATCGGTATTAACTATTAAATAAACAAATATAGTCGAATATAATAATTATTCTCCAAAACCTGCATGTCCAATATTTACACCTCCGTATCTAAGTAAATACTAAAAAGTTTCTTTTAAAAATTATATCGTTGAAAACATCATTTATTTTTCTAAATTTTTTATTCTTACCATAAATATATTAAAGTAAGTTTTTATCAGGGAAAACAGGGTTAAACATGATAGGGGTCATTTTATCAGTTTTTCCTGAAATACCTTATGGGGACAGTGTAGTTATTGGTTTCTTATCTATTGGTAGCTTCAGGTGCGAAAGGTCCGGAGTTCGAGCCCCACTGGAGCCGTTACGATTGTGCCCTTAGGCAAGGCATTTAAATTCCACGTTGCCTCTCTCTCCCTCGTGGTGATGGATTCCATCAGGAATGAGGTCTCGAGAGTGATTTATATAAGTTGAAATAACTTGTTTCGCAATCGAGCCAAAATAAATGTGTATAAACTATTACATAGTTACTGTATTGGGCTGGAGAACCTGATATGACTGTTTTATTATGAGGGAAAGGGTTAAGTAGTTTCGATTCCTGGACTACCGGTATTATACGTGCAAAGCAGACTTGTCTTACTTCTTTCTGTAAGCGGATTGTTTTGGAGAACTCTGTATAACAGATCCTAGGGTTGAGTTCACAGCCCATCAATGTGGCTCCCTCATAGTCCTTGATGTATCCTAGATACGCAGCCTTTGACAGCTTTATGTCCTTGGAAAATCCCTGTCAAATGGAAATACGTATGTATGGTATATGTTATAAAATACGTATGTATGGTATATGTTATAAAATCCCTGTCAAATGGAAATACGTATGTATGGTATATGTTATAAAATCATTGATCATGGATAATTGTTTAAATTGATCAATTCTTGGCAGAGTTTGTAAATATTAGTCACGACAACTGTGTAACAAAATGAAAGTGTCATAATAAATTCAGACATATATAATATGAGCAAAAGCAAATGGGTTGGGCCACAAGTTCTGAACAACTAATGAAAATGAACTGGTCCAAATGTAATGTTCTTATTAATTTATTAGTCTAAAAATATCATGGGCCAGTCCATTCCAGTCACTTGGTGTTGAATGGGTTAATGGCTACAAACACCAGTAATATTGCATGTCCTAAGCCTAATTTCTTCTTGTATGAGATTTAGGTCACAGAAAGATAGAATGTGTTTTCCCAGCCGAAATTATTCCAGAACATTGGTCTAAATTAAATTCTCATCCCAAAAAAATTAAACATTGAAAAAAATCACTACTACAATTCATACTCGCCTATAAGGCTGGGTTTTGGCATGCACTTGCATATAAGACGGGTTGATAAAAAATGGACACCAGACACAAGTATAAATTGCATGTTTGGCCAGAGCAAGTAGAAGATATGTTCAGTGTCCGAGGGCTTTCTTGTCTAGAACATAATTATGAATATCATTTAAGACATTTTTTAACTGATTTTTAGCGCTCACTTATAAGACGGTAAGACACTTTGAGGCCATAATCAGAGGTAAAAAACATGTCTCATAAGTGAGTATGGATGCTTTATATGACATACAAAATTTGATAGCTTTTGCCGAGAATAGCTATGATGAATTATTATAGCTTTGTCCTAATTACACATGATGGATTGTCCTTGGCTATCCTACTTTCTATTATCATTAGTTCAATCAGCCAATCAAAACATACCTGCTTCTTGAAATATCCGATGGCAAACTCGTCCGCAAATGTGAGGAAGTGTATGATGTTGTGTTTTATGTGATAATCCTTCAAATGATTCATCAAGTGTGTGCCATAACCCTGAAAGGCAGTATACAGGTATGAAAGGCAGTATACAGGTATATATAGTTCTAAGAAAGGCAGTATACAGGTATATATAGTTCTAAGAAAGGCAGTATACAGGTATATATATTCTAAGAAAGACAGTATACTGGTATATATAGTTCTAAGAAAGGCAGTATACAGGTATATATAGTTCTAAGAAAGGCAGTATACAGGTATATATAGTTCTAAGAAAGGCAGTATACAGGTATATATAGTTCTAAGAATGGCAGTATACAGGTATATATAGTTCTAAGAAAGGCAGTATACAGGTATATATAGTTCTAAGAATGGCAGTACACAGGTATATATAGTCCTAAGAAAGGCAGCATACAGGTATATATAGTTCTAAGAAAGGCATTATACAGGTATATATATTATTAGGGGTGTCAACGAGTACTCGAGTACTCGATCGAACGTCCGAGTATCAAATACTTTTCAGATAATCGAGTACTCGGTTAAAAAAAATAAAATCAACAAATCTTTATTTTGCGTAAATACGGAGTTGCCTGTGAACAAATCGTGATCAGTGGGATTAGCGAAACTTCCGCTGTACCAAACAATGCAATATACAGCGTGTCATGGTGATTAACAATACCTGTATATCACACAGAGCCGGCTACAGTGACCGAATAATTAAGGTGTTGATTCAACTTAATTGGGAAGCGTAAGTTTGATGCAAATTATTTTATCATTGTCGTCAGTCACTACTGAGGCGGGTCGTCCGATTGTCTGTCGTGTGAATGACATCTTTTGTCTGGTGGTCGGAACTTGTTTTGATGTTATAATTGACACTTAATTGATTATTCAATTTAGAACTTTAAGCAGCTACCCATAGCAGGGCAATACCGAAATAGTTGTTAAATAATAAATATCGTAACCTTTGCCATTAACGTTAACGCTGTTAAACTGTGAAGAGATCTTTAGAATATAATAGTAATCTAAGTGAATTGTGAGAATGCCTCCACCTAAATCTGTGGTATGGAAGTACTTTGAAAGATTTGACAACACATCAAAGCAATGAATTGATTAAAAGAAGGACCAATCTGATTGACTAGACAAGAAGCATAATCCACGGTAACGGTAATCGAGTACTCGATCGAATACCTTTCCGAGTACTCGAGTACCAAAATCACTACTCATTGACATCCCTATATATTATTGTTATATTTCGGGTTTTACGCCTGCATCAACACCATTTTGGGCTATATCGCCGGCGGGCAGTTTACCTAACAACACCTTTTCTGGGTAGGCTCCAGCGGTTAACCAGTACTTGGGTGCACCAACCTCCGTAAGAAACTGCCAACTTTTTCATATAAATGAGACACAGTCTGAGCGGGGCTCAAACCCGTGACCAGTATATATAGTTCTAAGAAAGGCAGTATATCAGTATTTATAGTTCTAAGAAAGGTAGTATATCGGTATATATAGTTATAAGAATGGCATTATACCGGTATATAGTTCTAAGAAAGGCATTATACCGGTAAATAGTTCTAAGAAAGGCATTATACCGGTATATATAGTTCTAAGAAAGGCATTATACCGGTAAATAGTTCTAAGAAAGGCATTATACCGGTATATATAGTTCTAAGAAAGGCATTATACCGGTAAATAGTTCTAAGAAAGGCATTATACCGGTATATATATAGTTCTAAGAAAGGCAGTATATCGGTATATATAGTTATAAGAATGGCATTATACCGGTATATAGTTCTAAGAAAGGCATTATACCGGTAAATAGTTCTAAGAAAGGCATTATACCGGCATATATAGTTATAAGAATGGCATTATACCGGTATATAGTTCTAAGGCATTATACAGGCATATATAGTTATAAGAATGGCATTGTACCGGCATATAGTTCTAAGAAAGGCATTATACCGGTAAATAGTTCTAAGAAAGGCATTATACCGGCATATATAGTTATAAGAATGGCATTATACCGGTATATAGTTCTAAGGCATTATACAGGCATATATAGTTATAAGAATGGCATTGTACCGGCATATAGTTCTAAGAAAGGCATTATACCGGTAAATAGTTCTAAGAAAGGCATTATACCGGCATATATAGTTATAAGAATGGCATTATACCGGTATATAGTTCTAAGGCATTATACAGGCATATATAGTTATAAGAATGGCATTGTACCGGCATATAGTTCTAAGAAAGGCATTATACCGGTAAATAGTTCTAAGAAAGGCATTATACCGGCATATATAGGTTATAAGAATGGCATTACACCGGTATATAGTTCTAAGAAAGGCATTATATGGCATATATAGTTATAAGAATGGCATTATACCGGTATATATAGTTATAAGAATGGCATTATACCGGCATATAGTTCTAAGAAAGGCAGTATATCGGTATTTACAGTTCTAAGAAAGGCATTATATCGGTATATATAGTTATAAGAATGGCAATATACCGGCATATAGTTCTAAGAAAGGCAGTATATCGGTATTTACAGTTCTAAGAAAGGCATTATATCGGTATATATAGTTATAAGATGGCATTATACCGGTATATAGTTCTAAGAAAGGCATTATATCGGTATTATAGTTCTAAGAAAGGCATTATATCGGTATATATAGTTATAAGATACCGGCATTATAAGAAAGGCAGTATATCGGTATTTATATAGTTATAAGAAATGGCATACCGGCATATATCGGTATTTATTTTTACAGTTCTAAGAAGGCATTATTTCGGTATATATAGTTATAAGATGGCATTATACCGGTATATATAGTTATAAGATGGCATTATACCGGTATATATAGTTATAAGATGGCATTATACCGGTATATATAGTTATAAGATGGCATTATACCGGTATATATAGTTATAAGATGGCATTATATCGGTATATATAGTTATAAGATGGCATTATACCGGTATATATAGTTATAAGATGGCATTATACCGGTATATATAGTTATAAGATGGCATTATATCGGTATATATAGTTATAAGATGGCATTATACCGGTATATATAGTTATAAGATGGCATTATACCGGTATATATAGTTATAAGATGGCATTATACCGGTATATATAGTTATAAGATGGCATTATACCGGTATATATAGTTATAAGATGGCATTATACCGGTATATATAGTTATAAGATGGCATTATACCGGCATATAGTTCTAAGAAAGGCAGTATATCGGTATTTACAGTTCTAAGAAAGGCATTATATCGGTATATATAGTTATAAGATGGCATTATATCGGTATATATAGTTATAAGATGGCATTATATCGGTATATATAGTTATAAGATGGCATTATACCGGTATATATAGTTCTAAGATGGCATTATACCGGTATATAGTTCTAAGATGGCATTATACCGGTATATAGTTCTAAGATGGCATTATACCGGTATATATAGTTCTAAGATGGCATTATACCGGTATATAGTTCTAAGATGGCATTATACCGGTATATAGTTCTAAGATGGCATTATACCGGTATATAGTTCTAAGATGGCATTATACCGGTATATATAGTTATAAGAATGGCATTATACCGGTATATAGTTCTAAGGCATTATACCGGCATATATAGTTATAAGACTGGCATTGTACCGGTATATAGTTCTAAGAAAGGCATTATACCGGCATATATAGTTATAAGAATGGCATTATACCGGCATATAGTTCTAAGGCATTATACAGGCATATATAGTTATAAGAATGGCATTGTACCGGTATATAGTTCTAAGGCATTATACAGGCATATATAGTTATAAGAATGGCATTGTACCGGTATATAGTTCTAAGGCATTATACAGGCATATATAGTTCTAAGAAAGGCATTATACAGGCATATATAGTTATAAGAATGGCATTATACCGGTATATAGTTCTAAGGCATTATACAGGCATATATAGTTATAAGAATGGCATTGTACCGGCATATATAGTTATAAGAATGGCATTATACCGGTATATAGTTCTAAGAAAGGCATTATACCGGTATATATAGTTCTAAGAAAGGCAGTATATCGGTATATATAGTTATAAGAATGGCATTATACCGGTATATAGTTCTAAGAAAGGCATTATACCGGTAAATAGTTCTAAGAAAGGCATTATACCGGCATATATAGTTATAAGAATGGCATTATACCGGTATATAGTTCTAAGGCATTATACAGGCATATATAGTTATAAGAATGGCATTGTACCGGCATATAGTTCAGAATGGCATTATACCGGTATATAGTTCTAAGGCATTATACAGGCATATATAGTTATAAGAATGGCATTGTACCGGCATATAGTTCTAAGAAAGGCATTATACCGGTAAATAGTTCTAAGAAAGGCATTATACCGGCATATATAGTTATAAGAATGGCATTACACCGGTATATAGTTCTAAGAAAGGCATTATACTGGCATATATAGTTATAAGAATGGCATTATACCGGTATATATAGTTATAAGAATGGCATTATACCGGCATATAGTTCTAAGAAAGGCAGTATATCGGTATTTACAGTTCTAAGAAAGGCATTATATCGGTATATATAGTTATAAGAATGGCAATATACCGGCATATAGTTCTAAGAAAGGCAGTATATCGGTATTTACAGTTCTAAGAAAGGCATTATATCGGTATATATAGTTATAAGATGGCATTATACCGGTATATAGTTCTAAGAAAGGCAGTATATCGGTATTTACAGTTCTAAGAAAGGCATTATATCGGTATATATAGTTATAAGATGGCATTATACCGGCATATAGTTCTAAGAAAGGCAGTATATCGGTATTTACAGTTCTAAGAAAGGCATTATATCGGTATATATAGTTATAAGATGGCATTATACCGGCATATAGTTCTAAGAAAGGCAGTATATCGGTATTTACAGTTCTAAGAAAGGCATTATATCGGTATATATAGTTATAAGATGGCATTATACCGGCATATAGTTCTAAGAAAGGCAGTATATCGGTATTTACAGTTCTAAGAAAGGCATTATATCGGTATATATAGTTATAAGATGGCATTATACCGGCATATAGTTCTAAGAAAGGCAGTATATCGGTATTTACAGTTCTAAGAAAGGCATTATATCGGTATATATAGTTATAAGATGGCATTA